>JAKUCA010000001.1:0-71824 GCA_030567025.1 Geotrichum europaeum
AAAAAAAAAAAAAAAAAAAATCTATTTTTAAAATTCCAATAAAAAAATTTTCCTTTTTTTTGCAACCTCTTTCATCAAAAAAAAAAAAAAAAAAAAAAAAAAAGAAAGCTATCTGACATTTCTGTCGACAGCTTCATTCATCTTTTTTTTTTTAATGCAACAATGATGATCATTTGGTTTGAAAAGTATTTTTCGGTACAAGTTTTCTTTCTTATTTTTCGGGAGACGATTGAAACGGCCATTATTGTCTCGGTACTATTAGCATTTTTGAACCAAGGGTTTGGCCAAAAATCAATCCGCACGGAACATGAGATTGTTGAGGGCGAAAATGCCAGTGAAGCTGCCGCCGATGAGGACCGACTAGCGCCCGCCGAAGCCTGGAAAATCGAGGCCACTTCTCTCAAAATTTACAAAAAACTTGTTTTTCAAGTCTGGGCGGGCGCCATATTGGGTCTTTTCATTTGTCTTGTTATCGGGTCATTTTTTGTCTTTGCCTTTTATTATCTAGGTAAAAACCTTTGGGGCGCGACGGAAAAGTTATGGGAAGCCATTTTCTCGATTTTGGCATCATTAATTATTACTTTTATGGGCGCCACGATGCTACGAGTTAACAAGATGCGTGAAAAGTGGCGAGTCAAGATTGCCCAATCAATTATTGAGACGCACAAGGGTAATGCATCCTGGGGTTTAAAGCATTTGTCCAAACGCTATGCGATCGCCATTTTGCCGCTCGTGACCACCCTGCGCGAGGGACTGGAAGCGGTTGTATTCCTCGGTGGTATTGGCGCCAACCAGCCCGCCACTTCCTTCCCGCTACCCGTCATCACCGCGATTCTCCTTGGCAGCTTTATTGGCTGGGTCATGTACCGTACGGGTGACCATATGTCAATCCACTATTTTTTGATTGCCTCGACTTGTTTCCTTTACCTTGTTGCAGCGGGTCTTATGTCCCGCGGCGTGTGGTTCTTTGAGCTCCAGCAATTTATCAATCACGTTGGCCAGGACGTTTCCGAGATGGGCTCGGGCCCGGGCTCCTACGATATCACCAAGTCCATTTGGCACGTCAACTGCTGCAACTCACAAACCGACGGCCCCTGGATGATTTTTAATGCACTTTTGGGCTGGCAGAATAGTGCCACCTATGGTTCCGTTATTTCCTACAACCTTTATTGGTGGGCCGTCATGATTGCCTTTTACAGCATTAAGCAGCGTGAGAAATACGGATATTTCCCGCTGGTACCCAAGCGCTTACAAAAGCGCTATGTGCCCAAGTATAATTACACGCGCGAGGAGGCCGACGCTATGCTCGCTGAGGCCACCAACCTTTACACGCATACCTATAACGACGAGCCAACGGAGCTCTCTGCCAACAATGGGCCCGCGCAATTAAGACAATCCCAGGACTCCCTCAACAGTAATACGCCCTTGGTAGTTCGCGCGTAAAAAAAAAAAAAAAAAACTTAACTCTCCATTCCATGTACAGATCCATCTCTTTCCTATAAACAATTCTGACAATTTTTTGCAAATAATAGGCATCCCCATTGTAATAAAATAAAAAATATGAACTCTGTGATTATTACTAAAAACGAAAAAAAAAAAAAAAAAAGTACAAGAAAAGTGGCAACTGTATATGTGTATAAATAAGGAACGTTAGATCAGTGGGCGTATAGAGTGAAATGAGAGGGCTGTAATAATCCTGCCATTATTATTTAATGAGAAAAGAAAGCTCTCCAGCTTAAAGAGCAGGGAACTCAATGGTGGTGGCCAGACAGGTAATAGGCTCATCATCAACAGTGTAGGCTCTAGCCGCAACGGTGTACACGCCAGGCGGGATCTCAGAGGGCAGCTGGACTGAGGTTTCAAGCTCAATCTTACCCTCCTTGATGGGGCACTCCAAATCAACATTCTTGGTCTGCTCACAAAGGTCAAACGTCTGCTTCAAAAGGCGAATGTATCCATACCGCACGTCAATGTCAATATAAGCGCCCTCAAGAATCGTCTCCTTGACAATTCCCTCGGCAAAAATGATGAGTTCTTGACCCTTGAGGGGCGGGTTGGGGTTAAGATTAAGCTTGGTAATTTCAACCAACTTGGGCTCCTCAAGGTCGCAAAGCATGAGGGGGGACTCGCCGGGGATGGGTTTGTCGGTGGACGACAGACCGCTTGACCCAAACGGGTTTTGTAGCTGCACGCCGGCAAGATCCATGGGAATAGGCGCAGCAAATACGGAGGCCGTAGTGACAGCCAAAATGCTAAAAGTAGAGAGCTTCATTGTAATTGATTAAATAAAGAATAAAAGAGATGGTAATGAAAGAAGAACGTGATAGGAAAAGAGAAAAGAAAAAAAAAAATCTTTTGAAAAGACAAAATGTTGAGAATAAAAGATTTTTTATTTATTTTTTTATTATTTGAATTTTGACTGCACTGCACAATGTCATGTGGACGATGGTTTCATTTCAATTGTCCCGTGCGGGCCATCGCCAAAAAAGGGCGGCGTAGATAAAGGGTTAGGGCGTGTTTTTGCGCAAGTAAGATGCGGAGGAGTTTCTGAATACGCTTTAACGGAAAAGTCTTAATGTCCAAGTACTATATTTAAGACCAAGGCTTGTATAATAGTAAAATCTAGGAGCCTGTTAGGATAAGTGTCAGAACAGATTGAAAAAAAAAAAAATTATTAATATTAAAGAGTCAGACTGAAAACAAGAGAAGTATTATTGCACAAATTTGACAATACATCTAGTTATTTTGGTAAACAAATTTGCTGAGTTAAAAACCTAAATGGACTGATCGATAATATACAAAAATACTATAGTGGTTAACATAAAAAAAAAAAAAATAGCAAAGTATTCAATTGCGCCTGTGGGTGCAGTCAGCTAGAAACTGTGATATACATGTACCTAAAAAATTGGTTTTTTTTTTTTTTTTTTGATAAGTATTGTCAATGTTATAATGAGTAATTCTTTTCTGAAAGCTCGGCGAACCCGGTTGATCTCGCAATATTGTCACATCCATATTTTTCACAATATTGTGAACTGAAATCCAAATTATTTATATTTAAGTAATTGTAAATGAATCAATTTAAAATTAAAAGATAGACTACTGGACCTTAGTGATTGAATAATGACATTAATGGTTATATCATCTAGTGTGTAGAGCCAAGTAGGAATATTTAACTCGGTATTATAAAACAAACAAAAAAGCGATTTTCCCACAGGTCAAATTCATGGCTTTTTTAAATACTGTAAAAAGAGTTCAAATATAATTCATTTTATAAAATGGTCAATTATTAGTACCAAGCTATCCAATCTAATTCATCAAAATAATTGTTACTTTCAATGCTTATTACTTGAAAAGTATTTATTAGGTTTAAATTTCAAGTCAAATGATTTCATCTCAAAAAAAAAAATTGTTTCACATCTTTGGTTCACTTCAACAATTAATATAAATGTATATTATAATATCATATTGTTTTCTGTAAGTTATTAACTTTTAAATTATTTTGAACTGCAATTCTAAATGTTTTTAACATCAAGTTGTTATTTTAAAATCCGCAAAATCAATAACTGTCATACAAGTCTTTGAGATTTCGTTTCTAATCTTATAGATAAAAGTTTTTTTTTTATTATTGTTATTGTTATTTTAACATATTTATTTAATAAAAAAGCTGTTTATTTACTTAAAAAAACTTTTGAATATCCTGTTAAAAGGTGATGATACTATTTGTCAACGTTTGATGTTGCTTCGTGACTAGCCTTGTAGTTAGGCAGGTAAAAATTAGAAGTGAAAGGTATAACTCAGAGTTAAAAAGACCAACATATCTTGCGCTTCTTAGTTAAAGCTCAAGTATTCTAACAGATATAAATTGACATTGCTGTTTGGTTTAACCGTAAATTACAGTTTTGCTTTTATTTTTGAATGAGCCTGTGTAAGTAAAAATATATGTAACTGAGCACCCACAAAAAAAAAAAAAAAAGCCAACGGTTCTTCGTGCGTTTCACAATATGACTTAGAGTCATGCCGGTAATTGCAGTTTTGTACAGGTAAATATTTTTCTTCCCCAGTATCAGAATAAGTAACTGGTAGCTTTGGTCGGCTGGATAATGTACGAGCCTTAAGAGGTAAGGTGGATCTTTTTCATTTGTCTTTCGTACCGGTTGGACAAGTCATTGAAGAACTAAACTTCTAAATCAACAATAGTACAGAAAATATATATGAATAGAGAAAAAAGGTTGAAAGTTTTTTTTTTTGATATAACGTGAAAAATGAAATGGTATATTCTTAATTTCATTGGCAACCTGAAGGAGGTAAACAGTGAGTTATTGGAAAATTAAAATTCCGAGATTGAGGTTGAGTTTACTGGCATAGCTGGCCGCAATATATAACAACAGAACTAATAATAAATTTCACTTTGTATTGTGGATATTATGACTTAATTCACCGTTGATTATTCAGACCGGTAGCCGTTAAGTGGAATAATGGATTGCGGATCCAAAACATCCACGCTCTGTAGTAACTGAAAATTCTAAAGGCTTTAATGGCAAAAAGGAATCTAGGCCTGATTTTACGTGACAATTTATATTCTTAAAATTGCAGATAAACAGCTTCAGGTACCAAAATTTTTAAAAGACTTTTCTCAAATTTTGAAATTTTACATTTTTTTTCCAAACCTTCCCTCATGTATTTGTTGATAGCCAGCTTGTGAAAAAGCACACACATGCTCCAGCTTCTTTATTACCGTTTGTTACTTATACAGATATTAAAAATGCACGCTTATGAGGACGAATTGCAGTTACATATGGTCCAATCAATGTTAAATATGTTTTTTTTAAAAAAAAAAAAAACACTAACTTAAGTCGACGCGCCGGCACGGACTGACAGAAAAACAGACCAGAATCTCTGGCTTAACTTTGATATCTAAATTTTTCATTGAAATTTGCCGCTGAAATTAGACAACTTCTAGTACCGAGAACTAATGTAAAACTTCTTAGTGCTTTCAAATTGTTTTTCTAATTTTGAGTACTGACGAGAGCCTGAGATTGCTATACTATCAGAATAATAGATTGATATGGCTGAATCGCCATTTATTTAATCCGCCATGTTTAGTAGTTCTTGGAAATGATGAAATAGTTAACAAATCTTACCGTATCACCCCAAAGGTAACATATTCAAGTCAGTACTCTTCTGAGTCGGTTCATAATTCAGTACTAGAGCATATTTAGTAGCAATACAATACACGCATTACTAGTTGCTCTTACTAGTGTATACTGGTGGGACTTATTATTACAAGTTAGTTTTGTTAAAAAAAATCATACAGCACTAATGTCAAGTAGACTACTATCGTCTGCTAGGTTGATTTTTTTGTCTCTCTTGAAGTTTCCTCATAAGCGCGCTAACGCATTCCTGTCAACTGCCGTCAGCTCTACTGAGTAACCTTAAGACTTAGGACCCCACGGTAATATTTTCGCAAAATGGCGATGTAGGCCATTGGGCCAGGCCTATTTCATGCTATTATATGTAATTTCAACGTCAGTGCTTTCAGTGGATGAAACTTTGGTGAAGTTCAAATTTTAATACAAAAAAAAAAAAAAAAAAAACTGTAACCTTTGGAAATTTTTGGCAGCTTGGAGCCGAGTTAGCTCGCAAGCTGCACTATCGTGGCTTGCTTGCTGGTAAAGTTTTTTTTTTTTTTTTCAACTTTGGTATTGCATATTGCAAAAATAAAAAAAAAATTAAAATCTGAACTTCCAAAACTTCAGAGTTTAGCAAACAGCTCATTATTCCATTGATCGGTGAAGCTATTAATGTGCAACTGGAAGGTTTTATGTTAGAGCTCTAGGCATTTTACGCAGGCAAGAAATAACTAGCTACTTGGGTTTGATAAGTTCAGCCTAGTAATTTAAAATTCTCTTTCTAGCTTTATGTTATCCAGACAAGTTAACTTATTCAAAAGCGGGGGATAGTTAAAAAAAAAAAAGTACTAAAATGATAGTCATAACGATAGCATGGCAGTTAAACCCCGTATTCTTTAGACTCAGTTTTTTATTTTATTTTTGACCACCCGCAAACGCAATCCAAAAGTAACTACAGTCTTTTGACTGGCGGTAGAATGCCAGTATGATGCAGCAAAAGTAGTTCTGCATAGCCTGTTATCTGGTTAGATAACAGGGGTAGTTTGATTTTTTTTTCTTTTTTGTTCTACCACCATACTGTCTAACAATAGCAAAGTGGAGCACTGCACTTTTGATAATTTCAACATTGTTCAAGCCTCACATATATATAATGCAAGGCTACCCAGCTTATCAAACCTGATCATAAAGTTATAGATAATAAAAAGGTATGCATACGCAGTCTAGCTGCTGATTATTAAAATTTTTATCTGCTTTCCTAATTTCAAGCCCATGTCGACCGGCTATGATGTGGACAGTAGTCTGTTGCCGCTATGGCGTCTCTATGATAAAGGTATCTTGGTGGTCAGCGTAGTCAATTCTTTCCATGACGTCATTGGCACTGATATGAGAATGCAAGAGCCTTTACTCCCAGGCAAGTTTGACGCGATGGCCGCAACTATAAGCAACACTTGCATCTTAATCGAGCCACAATAGCTGACCCCAGTTTTCACCAATTGCATTTTTTAGTTTTGTTAGAATGATTTTCTTTAAAGAAAATATATTTTCTATTATGGCTTTTGGATTTTACAAGCGAGAATGGAGTGTGGACATGTGAGCTCTTTTTACTTTTTTTGCATTATCGCGCTTTCTGAACGCCATGCTCAAGTTACAACTATCTTACAGCCACCTTCCAAAGTAGGCTTATAGCTTAATCATCTTTTTTTTTCAATTTATTAAATGCCGCTTTCATTTAGGTATTGTTAGTAGACGGGAAGCAAATCTTACAGTATTATCAGTTGTTTTTTTTTTTTGTTTTTTTTTTTATGAATCATGGTTTCTCGGGACCTTACTTTGATTCTTTCAAACCTTTCAAAGCATTCGCCCATAGTCACTATTTTTTTTTTTTTAGCTTTAATTGAATATATCAATTGGATGTTGACTATTTCAAAAAAAGCCTGTAATTGAGATTAGTTTCGAAATTAAAACAGTCTTGCAACCTATCTTTTTTAAAATTTTGTAGATTTTTCCGGATCGATACCATATCACTAAATTTAAAGAGGCTGGAGCTACGATTTAATTATCATTCTTTCATATCTTTACTCTGGCCTAGGTAACGGAAAAGAAGTTAAATTAATTGACCCGAATATAGATACCACTTTGTTAAAGCCCTCATATATTCTACGTGATGTAATGGGGTACGACTAAGACAAAATCATTCTAAGACTAGTCTTTTAACGAGCTGCTTATCAGTCGGTTTTTATCATAATTCAAAAAATTACCATTTTTAATAAATTAAACCTCAGCTAACATGGAGGGGGAAAAGAAAAGAGAGGGGGGAAAGTGATGAAGCGCATTCTCATATCGATTTCAAATGAATGTAAATATTAAAATGGAATTTGTGAATTTCAATGTCTTCAAATTATGCTAATCGTTTAGAATTCAAAGCCAATCGCCGCGCTGGTCGTTCAAATACTATCTTTGATCCGCTCAGTCAGTGCCCACTATCTCCGATCAACATTAACTGTCTGTGTCTCCTTATATGCGTAATAATCTGAAGTCAAAAGATTTTGCGCATACACAAATCTAGATAGCTTGGTATTAAAATTTTAGAATTGGTGCCTTAAGAGTCAAAGACTTTGGTGATCGAGCAGGGTCTATCTACGCTACACTAGTCAATATATATTCGTCGATAATTGTGCAAGAAGTAGAGGTATACCAATGATCTATAGGTATACATAACATAACTACCACAAGTCTGCCATAGACATTTGGGACCTACCAAGCCAACCCCTAATTCAACAGTTCCATCAAATTCTCAAATAAGTGCTATGAACATCCATTTGGGCCAATGATTAGATTCTAGTTACAAAAAAATTCAAAAAAAAAAAAAAAAAGTTTCAAAAAAATTGAGCGTATGAATAAAAGGCGAGATGTGTATTAGCTCAATGCTCACCAACAATGCAAACTTCTATCCCCTTGTGGCATATCCTAAACCTGAACATCAGGAGCCGTTCATATAGGTTTCTGATCTAGCTCACACTGGCAGTAGCAGAGGCAGGCACAGTCTCAGGCTGAGAAGGGTGGACAGAAATAGAAGCTGAGGACGTACTATCGGCAATTGTATGATTCATAGCAGAATCCGGCACCGGCGTCAGACTCTCGGTTGCGCTGGCAGAAGAATCGGTTTGTTCTGCTGAAAGCTTGTTCCAGCCCGCCATGATGGTCGTGATCCGACTCTTAAATTTGTACTTACTCTCCTCGGGGATATCCTTAGTCCTCAAAATGGCGGACAGCAACTTCTTGATTTTGGTCTCTCTCATTACAGACAGCTCCAACTCAGGCAGTGCCTCCAATCTACTCAGATGATTTGACAGATCAGGGAGTTCCTCTGACAGCGGTGTCCTTCCAATAAAGCCACGCTGGAGACGATGTCTAATGGAGTGAACAAGCTTTGTGCGGGTTTCAAGATGCTCTTTTAAATCCTTGGCAAGTGATGTCGCAGGAGCAGGTGAATGAGCAGCAACTGTAGCCGAGGACTCTAAAGATGCGTCCGTGTCCGCCACTATAACTGGTTCTGTAGCATCTTCAATTTTGGTGCGCTTGAGAGGAGGAATTCGTTCTTCTGTCTCTGAGTTTGCTGCAGCATTTGAAGTGCGAGACTTTCGTTTGTTGGTAGATGCATTCTTGGTCGACAGCTCCTTTTTCGGAGTAGCCGCAGATTTGTTTTCCTTTCTTCCTTTACTGCGGGTACGGACAGGCTCTTCACTGGCCTCTCTCTCTTCTTCCTCATCATCATCTTCTTCCAGTTGTCTTCTCTCAGCAATCTCTTGAGCAATCGAGCTGAGGCTGGGTGGGTTCAATGCAATCTTGTAAGCCTGTAGAAGTTTGGTTTCACGCTTGCCTTTCTGTTTGTTGACATAGTTGGTGATGATTTCTCTAGTCAGTACAGTGATGTTTTCGCGGGCTGACCACACATGACTAATTTCGACAAAAAACCGGACACCATAAACAGTCGTATCCAACGGTGTTTTGTCGTTAGGCTTAGAACGCTGCTTTATTGATTTGGGTTTAAGATAAAGAACATCATTTGGAATCATATCGTCGCTAAGAATGATACCAGGCCAGGCAGAATAGCCTTTGACCTTCGCAAGAACAACTGTGCCAACTGGGAGTGGTTCGGGTGCTTTGGGAGCAACGTCGTCATTACCAGCATGTTTCTTAGAATCCTCTATGGCAGCTCCTGGCTCAACTTTCCCATTGCTATTGCCATTTTTATGTTGCTCGGTCTTGCTGTCACCATTTGCTTTCTGGTGTTCAACTTCGGTAGGCAAGTCAACCTTTGGTTCAGCAGTCGCAATATTCGTCTGCTCCGACCCCTCTTTCGTGTTGTTGGAAATAATATCAGTCGTGATACTCTCAGAAAGAGCCTCAGGCATGGTCTCCCTAGATCCTTCAGAGGGTAAATCGCTGCTCATGATATATGGGTGTGAGTATTGATGAAGAACCTTGGTGTGTGTCTGGTGTAAATTTCGACGCGTCCAAAACGTAAAATAAAACGCGGTCAAATGAGATTGCTAGCAAATGGTTTGGAATGAAGGGTTGGGACTTGCTGTTGAAAAAAAATTCCAATTAGGCAACAGAGTTTGAAAAGGTATCAAGGCCAATTGAACGTGATTATATAGACTTGTTGAGTCGGCAAGTAATATATTCACACGGATATTTCTGGTGTTTTTTTGGAGTTTTTGATGGGAAAAAAGGAAAAATGAAAGAGAAAGAGGAAAAATGATAAAAACTAGAACAAGGAAAATAAAAAAAAAAATAGGCAAACGACAAGAGCCTTGTCATAATTTGCCCTAGCCCTGCTTATCTAACCATGTGTTCATTTGCAAAGATACACACCGATTGCGCCAATCTGTAGGTGCGGATCGCCACAGCAAGTAGGCAGCGCAGGCGGGACATTGAGAGGGGAGTCATTATCCAGCACTGTTTTCGGGTCTCGGTGCTTATTCTTAAATCAATTTGGAAAGTTAGAGCATCACAACATTTATCTGATGGCTAATATTATCAAACCCAAAACTGCCAGTAGTGGTAAGCTGTAGAAAGGGTTCTTCGGAGATGCGGAATAGACACAGGAAACATAGGTAAATAAAGAAAAATCAATTAGCAGTTAATGAAAAGAAAAAGGATATTGTTACAATATGACTGCAGTAGTTTGCTTGAAACTACAAGCATTGCGAATCCGTTGAGAATTGGATGTCAAAAGGAAGGAAGAAAAAAAGAGACAAAAGAATTTTCTTTGCAAAATATTCTTTTACAATTTCGTGTCGTCGCGGTTGCATTTGTGGGGCGTAGTATGAGACTTGGGAGTAGTGTGAAAAACGGTGATTACTCAGATTACGTCGACAATAAAATCAATTGAGAGAGTTAAATTCAATAGTGATATCTGGCCATAAAACAAATTGATAATTTTTAATTTTAAGATTGTACCCCAGAAATGAAACAATACCTGATAATATAACGTCTTATAATACATATAGTCTGTTAAATTGTCATCTTTTGTTTTTGATAATACTTGATATTTAAGTCATGATTGCAGTGTTGAAAGGTTGGACTTTTATTCTGACCGGATAGTCAGATCATTAATGGTTCCAAAATACCAACCAACACAAAACCTGATCGTAATTTTTATGGTATTAAAATATCAACCCTTTTTTTTTTTCAAAGCCCTGTAATAGTTTTGCAAGTTTTTTATTTGTTTTCAATAACTCAGGTTTTAACCAGTTAATCGGCAATGCACAGTCAAGTTAAATACTCATCTAGCAGCCTCGAGCTCTAACAAATTTTGATGAAATCCAGAGCATCAGAAACTTAAAATCTCGGCCCAAAGCACTGAGTGCAATTATTCAGGAGGGACATCGTCAGGATCGTCAGGAGGGGTCGCAACAGTCAACTATTCTCGAGAATCTTATATCGAGATGTTATCATGTCATAGGATTCACAATAGAAAGTTGAATCGGATCATCATCCCAAAGTTGACATCAAATTCGCGTAAACAGCTAACTGCTGCGTATTTCGAGACTTGAAGTATCAAGGATTCTTAAGTACAGGTAAGCATAAAATCTTTGTTCAAAATTGTAACTACATCATACCTTCCCAATATAGTACTGGAATTTCTGGCCAACTTACTAAATCCGTCTACTTTATGATCGTTTCGGCATCGACAATGTATAAAAATAGTAGTTCAATCGGCTTTTAGGATTTAACCTTTAATTAATAAAGGAGAGTGCGCATGGTGAGAAAAAAATGGTCTAATGATCAGCTTGGCTGGCCCGTTTAACCGTTGAGACGCGTATGGCATGATATGGACAGTTCCTTGAAAATGATGACTGACCACCCCATTTTTTTTTTCGATGTGTACCATATGTCATGACTAGCAGGTTTCAATTCAGTCTCAGTTGCGTACTGTTCAACAGTCGTTACTGCTGCTCGAGAACAGTATGTCAACCAAGTTGGTCACGGTGTCATCTTGAAGGTCTACTTAAACTCAGTGTCATACAAAATGATGCACTCGTGCTATATCCGTATTGCCATGACCGGAAGTCATGACTTAGTTAGATGCTCTTAACAATTAAGACCCAAAGATGGCATTCTAGTCTCAACTTTGTACAAAAGTACATATCAATTACTATTCTAAAGTTTTATTTCAAATTTCATGTTTATGGAAAACTCCGGCAAGCTTAGCTACTTCGATGAATCCTGGGAGGTTGGAATCGTGGAGGTGGTCCGACACTTTAAATCACTTAACAAAGCCTATCTATGCGAAAAATCAACTTAATGACGTTTTATGTACCTTCTGTACCCCGTTAGACATGTCAACTACTGTCAGCCTGCGTTAGTACCGAGTCTTTTATAAAATCATCGGACCATCCCGTTGCTTATGCTTAACCGCATTGGTGAGGTGCATCAATAGCCTCATGGTACATCCTGATTTCGTGAAACCAGTCTGCTCCTATCGGCTCATAATGTCTGGAGTAGACACTGATAGTAGAAAAAGTGGCCTGTCTTTACAAAATTAAGGGTGTACCTGACTTTCTAAGTAGGAAAAAAACTGTTGGAGGATGTAAGTATTGCATCTATAGTGCATATATAAGGATGGCGACGGAAGAACAGTACACACAGTAGAAATTGATGCACACAGGTCATAAAATACCACGTTGGGTGAAGACAACGAATAAAAAACCAGAACTATTTTGTACGGTATTTTTTTCTCCCCTTTATTATGACCATAAACTATTGAAAGTTGACCCAGCTGAATGAAGTTATTAGTGCATAACCCTATTAATGTTTTGCTTTTCAAAATGTAGATTGTAATGCTCAAGCGATAATTAAAAAACCAGCTTTGCATAATTCTGGCGTGTCCAAGACTATAGCACAAGAACGGCTTCAAGTCGCGCTCTCAAAAATAAGAAATTTATCACGAAAACAACTCAGTTTTGAGGGCGCGTGGAAATCAAAAAAAAAAAAAAAAAAAAAAAATAATAATAATAAATAAATAAATAAACCGCGCTTGTCCAAAGTCTAGATGTTTGAGCGTGTATACTAAGCGCCAAATCTCGCAAATGCCAGCTCTATCTTCAACAGCCAGGTAATAATGATGGAGAAAGTCGTCAAATTATGTTCATGATGCGTAAACCGCGGGCTATGTATAAGACAATAAACAATTTTTTTTATATCTATAATCAACTAATTATTAAACAGCTTTTTAGAAGAGAGTCTTTGCCTAATCTAAACTCCTCTGGCTTTCATGCTGTAAATGGTAAAATTAACCAGCTAGTAAGATACCAATGGCCTTCTTTTTTTGTTGCGCAATTTGTGTGATTTAGATTTTTTTTTTTTTTTTTTTTTTTAATTGTTTTTCTTTTGATAGGAGAAATTATGTATGAAATACCAACCTTAGGTGGATTCTCAATGTATTTAGTGCTACTCATGGTCAGGTCTTTAACCGTTAAGCACCACACTTACCCGCTCCTTTGCTCATTTCTAAAGTTCAAGGACCCAGCTATATGCTGTTTCCTGTCAAAGCGTCAAAACGACCAGAATCAGAATTTTTATATTATACGACTACTCAAGTTTAGCTCTGCTGTTATCTAAAATAAGACATGACCACACGAGCCAAGAGCCACTTTTCTGTACACAAAATTTAAGCACAATATTACACGCAGTATTTTAATATGGGTCCCGTGGGTCAGCTGCAATAGATAACAACATGCTTGTGGACCATTAATTTTTTATACATGAATGAATACCAAGTTATAATAACTGAAAAAGCGTGACCCATTAGCGTTGAAAATGGGTGGAATCATAAGTAAAAGGAGTTTTAAAAAGAATTATAGGTTACTACTTATTGGAGACTTGGCTTACCATATGGGCCAAGTAAACAGTTGTGATTCGTAGAGACGTGATAAACCGGAAAACACTTTTGCGCGTGATTCAGATTTCAACGCCTACAAGACTCTCCAGAGTCGAGTGCTCAATTCAACTTAAAAAAAAAGGAGATTCATTATCCTATGTAAGTTCAAGGCTGTCCGTGTACATCTACATGACATGGCCCAACCTAAGGAGCCATTACATATCATAGTTTCGGATGTATGAAAACTGAAAGGAGGAGTGTAACCCATAATCAAATGTCCTTTTAATATATGGATTTAACCTTTTAACCTTACGGATGTAAGTGAGTTATTTGAAATCATTGTCTGCCAGTGTCAACACAAGTATCCACATCGTGGCCTCGTTGTGGTCCACGAACCGGACCTGTGACGCCGGTAGGTTGAAAATTTAAACTTTTTTTTTCCAGTTAGAAAATTTTTTCACTTCACACATGTGGATGTAAAATTTTTCAGAAGCTGATCTATGATTGGTTGATCTGAAGACATCATCTTGCTTAAGTTAAGTAAAAAAAAAATTCACTTTTCATACATCATTAAATATCTGAGGTTAAAGCATCTCTGTGTTGGCTGATCTCTCGGCCCTTTTTCTGCCCCTCTCCTTCCTGTCATCCCGGTAGATTTGGATTTTAGCCTGGAATGTTGGTTTTTAAAAGAGCACCCATCGCGGCTCAGATCAGGGCCTCCCACCAAATACCCTATGTACCATATCTCCGGCCCTGGGTCTAACGATTCGCTGAGAGGGGAAGATAGCACCACCTGCAGGCCAAGAGGGGGGGCGTCTACAGCTCAAAAGCTCAGCACCCAGTCCCGGATCGTCACTCTCCATGCTCCAGAAAGAACTTGTTAACAACCATATTTCAGACAAGAGTTCCAATAACCTTATCGCATTTAGTAAATTGCAAATTTGTTCTACCTTTTTTTTATTGTTCCTTTATACTGGACCTCAAGCCTTGAAATTTCAGTCGTTACAAAGGTTTTCTTGGTTTGAAAAACTCTTGAAGCCTCTCTTAAATATTACTGCATTCAAAAATGGTATGAGGAATATTTAAGTTGAGATAGAAAATTCAGGGTCAACACTGGAAATTGGATATTCAACATTTATGTATTAGTGTAATTAACCAGCACCTCGCGGAACACAGTCGTGGACCTCCGTTAAAAAAAGGTAGACAAGTTTCTTTAGTGTTACCAAACTAGCTAATAGTAGAAGCTAAAATGGGCATTATAAGGCTGTATTTTGATCCCTTAGTCTTCATCGCAGCTTCCTTGAGCTTTGATAAATCTCAGAACGCAACAGAATCCGTGCGTTCAGCCATGCTCTAGCCCGAACTGATATTATTCGGCGTATGCTAGTATGTATTCTGCGAGTTAAAAGTTCTTTGTTCTTTGCGTAGCCTAAGCTGGATCTCCCCTTTTAGAAATTAGAACAATAGGCAACAGTACCGCATCCGGCTCTGATCGAAAATTTTTTCATTTAAACAAAAACCTCTTCTGGGGTCTTCCTTGTTGTTATTTTGGGGATCTTCCAAAAAAAAAAATTTAAGAAAGAGAGGCGGTGATGACAACGGCAGAAGGGCATTAGCTATATTGACAACTGCGTTATAAATCATTATTATTTAGAGCTTGACCATAAAGGTTTTCTCTTGGCACCTGGAGATTTAATCTACACCAATTGCGCACACATTGATTCAATACTGCCTTGACAAGTTCAGTGAGAGAATAAATTAATTTCACAAATTACAAGTTTTGCAATGGTCTCCAATCTTTTTAGGATACAATATTGCTGATAATCAATGTAGTCATGTTCATGGTACATTTTTAAAAGCCACATGCTTGTAATATATTAAGCTGGACGTGATGTAATCCTGTGCCATTATATCATAACTTTCAGCTATAATTGCGATTGCAGAAGCAAGCTGCAAACTTCTTCACAAGTTGTAATCAAGAGATTTTGCAGGTGCCCTGAGTTCGGATGCAGTATAAATTTGGAAAGCCACATGAATTTGCTATAACAGATTTTTTATCATGAAATTTTTAAATCCACCTCGGATGACCACAATCCAGGATCTTATAACATTTACCTAGCAGTGATCTCGGTTCATTTTTACGCGTCCTATGTTTTATCAAAAAAAAAAAAAAATTTTTTTTTTGAGTACATGTTCCACTATTTTCAATTTTTCATTACTTGTCTAACAACCCAACACTAATCGCTTTTAGATTCTATTGTTTTAGTATTGGCAAAATTTTCACTTCTGACGCGTGGCGATTTTTCATGTGCAACTGATGCTCAAATTCAGCTTGCTCCCAATTAATTGCCAGCACCTTTAGGCGAAAAAAAAAAAAAAGCGGCCAAACAAACAAAACAAAACAAAAAAAAATTAACACCGAAAGAAAAACATGGACAAAGCAGAATGTGCCAAACATGTAACAAGACCAGTGGACATTAAAAATACAAAGGCGCTGTTTTCTGTATATGGTTCCCCAGGCCAGTTAATTGCTGCTGAAATAGTTCTAGTTAATCTATCCACAGAGAAAATGCTTATTCTTTAAGAGCAAGGGTTTTATCAAGTTTTAAAGCTTGCCTGTTGAATACAGCGCGTGTTTAAAGACTGCCATAACAAGTGATTTGATATTAGTATATCATGAGACGCTGGCCGTTCGTGGGTGATGTTGGAGTTTTGGCGATCATAACTTTTCCTAGCGCTTCAAGTTTACGCGGAAATAAGTTACATGGGTTTTCTTATGTTAATCGTTAGCCTCCCGGCGGGTTGCAAAGTAGGTAGCTGTGTTCCATCACCATGTTATATCCAAGGGTTTTACATGACTTTTGTTTTCAACCACAATTTGACCCGGCTCTCAGATTAAATGCGAGGAGCGCCAGAATTTCGCGACCGATTTTGTAAAGTTTGTTTGCTTCTGAACACTAGTATCCACTGGAGAGTGGTGTAGCTCAGTAAACATGTAGCCTTTGAGAAAGTCCATTTGCATTCTAACTGAACTAATAGTCCAATTGTAAATATCAAACCGGGCTCCAGGCTCGCGGTTTACGTTGAGTAACAATAACAAACTAACTTCGGAAAGTATTTTTCTTTCAATTCTGATCTAGTATTGTTGTCCAGTATAATTACAAGAAATATCATTGCATATTGCAACTACTGGTATTTACCAGCTTATATCTACAGACCAGAAGCACAGAAAACGTGTTCACGGTCACTAGGCTACCGTATCAGCTTTTTGACTCTATGAAATATATGTAACCTTTAGTATATTGCTCTAGTCTAATACAGTTTGTGAATAAATTTACAATACGTTGCGACGCTGGTCGCCTGGGTGAGGAACCGGCTTGTGGTAGCTGTATGGGCCGAAAGGAAACCAAGAGCTACACTAACAGTGGGATCGTTACAATAAACTGCGATTACTTTTACCGCATCATTAGCATCTTAGACATGCTATTAATATTCAGGCTTAATCAAATTAGTGAACTGATTTATAAAACCTGAAACCCTTTGCTTCCAGTAGAAAAGGAAAAAAAAGGGGGAAAGTCAGTCTATGGTTTCCAGGCCGACCAAAATTTTTGACAGTTCAGACTCGCTGGCATAGAATGGCGTGCAAAAATAGACCTGAATGCACAGAGTCCCTATTTTCTAGTTCTCCTGCTGCCAAACGCATGCCTTGTAGTTGCTGGTTTGATTTTACTTTCTCCTGGTTCGAATCCCTATAGAAATTATGAGGTCATGCTATGACTTTGTAGTTGACCTATTCAACCAGCAAGAAAAATTCACTCGACTGAAGCGCTATTATTCAATGCTTTTGGCTTTGGTTCATGTTGTGCTGACTACAGAATCCACTGGTACAAATTGGCCGATGAACCTGGCTAGTGTTTTTGTTCACTGGCTTGAACTTTGCCTAGTGGTCACTTCTACTAAAGCTTAACTGAATTTGGCACAGAATAGTGTTGAGCGGCGCTAAAGGCGACTGCTGGCAATGTAACGCCCAGTGTTATTAAGAAGACCACACATCGTATTGTCTGGCTAAGGCAGTTGGAAGAGCTTTCACCTTCTTCTGTGAACTCTAGTCTGTTGTTACTTTTCTGTACTCCTTAGTTTTTGCCTCCTAGCCCCTTGAGTTTCAAGCTTTGAATCAAAACCAGGCAAACAACACTCCTTAAAATCTGCTCAATACAGACCTTTCACTGTTAAAACACAAAGGTATATTATTTTTGTTTTCATAGACCTTTAACAGAAGAAGAAAAAAACATGCAACTAGCTTTTAGCGTCTGTTATATGGAATGTCGGTTGTTGCTTAGATGAGAAAACGCAAAAAACTCCCGCAAATAATGTTCCTGCTCCTGATGCCAGAAAACCAGGCCTGACTCGAATCGTACCTAGCTACTTCCTGTCCAAGTATGGTGTATCAGAACTAAAGACAGACCTGGCTATAGGCTTGCTTTTGTACACTTTCGAAAGTTCAGAAAGAGTGAGATTACAAGATGGTTCCCAACATAACAAGAGTAGGATGATACTGTATCTATGATTCTAGAATCAGTTTTTATGGGCATAGAGCTTTAACAGTCAGTGGCAACTTGCTTTTATAATGATGATGAGGTTTGAAACAAGATATGGTAGTTGCAATTCTAGTATAGACCTGCTTAATGCTGGATGGTAAAGTTAAAAAGCAGTTTTGAAAAAAAAAGGTTTTTTTTTTTTTTGTAGAAGCGGCGGTATCCTCGTAGCCATCACAAAATTTCATCTAGTCCTGAAAATTTACTAGACCAGAAAGGACTTGTAATTTCAGGCCAATTACAACACTAAAAAAAAATAAAAATAAAAAAAAGTCATTTTCAAATGCAAGTTAAACGTGAGAACTTTTGAACACTGCCATATTAGAGTAAGCGTCTGGCTGCCAGTAACAGATAAAAACTTATACCCACTCATTTATACATGCATTATTAATCTAAACCGCCAAGCTGAGCTGGAAAATGGGTATTGGGGGGTTGCTAAGCCCACGAGCGGACTCTGCATTATGCCCGTAATCTCTTGCGGTATGTGATAGAAGTATCTCTCTTCTAATCAATTAGTTTATTTTTTAGCATCAGTATATGCATATGGCCATTGATTTGGCGCAATAGAAAAAAAAAAAAGGACTAGTCTGCCCGTAGACAGACGAGTATGAGCCATGGCATTGGCGTGGGCAAATTGAATAGCAAATTTCAGAATGTAGTTTTAATTTCATTCCGAAAACACCTCTGATTTTAGTCTGTGTGTTTGCATACAGCAAAGTCTAGTTTAAACCCATTCCCTGTTCTCTATGCGTCACCATGAAAATTTTGGGTTTTAGATCCGAAATAGCATAGATACTGTGCACCATAGCTTTATGGCGAGGGTGTGTCATGATGTGCATATACCGTGTTTATCTAGTTGGTTTTGATCTTCAAGAATACTATACTACAAAGGCCCAGTAAAATTGTCATTTCCGTAACCAGACGCAAAAACTGCCTGTTGATTTATCATGACTATCCATGATTGGCGATTGTTTGTGAATGGGGGGTTATTATCAAGTACCAAAAATGTACTATAATTGTACAGTATTTTGAAAGCTGCTTTCGCTGCCAGCGGCTAGCTTGCATTACTGCTAGTCGCTATAGTCGTGGGTCAAAGATGGTAGTGCCAGCGATACAGTATCTCCAAGCCAGTCACTATAAGCTGAGCTATAGCTGACTCAGCAAGCCAATGAAGCTTCACCACGAAACCTAGCTATCACAATCAACTACAGTGGGTTAGGCATGATAGAGTTTTTAATAGTGTATTAACGCAGTTAATGCTCAACGTAAGCTGCTGATTCTCTCACTAAACAGTATCTATAAAAAATTAATTTTATGCCGGCAAGATTTTTTTTTTAATTAATTTTTAACCGGAATGTAGCTAGGTTGTTTACTTTTCGCTCCACGCGTTGATATCTGCAATCTAAATGGTTGGCCAGCAAGCAGTTGGTGCTGTACGCGTATTGTATTAGGATGCACTGCAAAAAAAAAAACCTGAGTTAGTGAAAAAGTCACTGTCATAACTTGAATGTATGAAAAAGTATACAACTGATTATATACCTAGATTGCAGTTGGCGTATGTGCTACAATCCTGTCAATCCGAAAAAAAAAAAAATTTCACCTATAGGTCAGCATTATGGACCCTGTCACATAACGATTACTGTTGTACCTCAATGTAGTCCCGCCCAATTCATGGGACATTGGCAGCGTGTAAAAATAAATCGTGGGTGGTAGGGATTATTCACGTGGCCAGACGACTTCATTCCGGGTTCGCTAAGATTTACATTTATCATCGCCATGATATATTCCTGGTGGCTTTGTACATTGTTATGTTCAATTGTGGACAACGGGCGTGGCCGGAAGAACCATATAGCTGAAAGGCTCGGAAACAAGCACGTTTTGATAGTTTTTGTTTTTATTTTTATTTTTATTTTTCAATTTGCTCTCGGAGGTAAATTTTTTATAAAATTTTTCACCTCTCGGCAAGTCAAACAAGGTTCCGTTTTATTTTCAAATTCTGCCTGCGTGCGAGTCGCTGATACCGCAGGCTTCGAGTTTAAGCATTATTGGCTAAATGCTATTTGTTTACAGTGACAATACCTGAAACCAAAACATACAAGGCATGTTTGGGCTGTTGCTGGGCAACTATTTTCCTTGTTCTTGAAAAAAATGCTAATGCAACAGAAACTATTGTTGTTGTTTTTTTTCTATAGGAAGAGAAACAAAAAATAAAAAAGAGGGTTAGGATCTATCATTATTAGGCGCTCTGAACCCAATGCTAACTCTTGAAACCTATTCTAATCCCAAAATTTGTACCACAACATAATAAAATAGGCCTAGAAAGTGGTATGATGATAGACTTACAGTTTTTTGTTTTGTTTTTTTGCTTAATTTTTTTTTCTTGTTCAGGTTAAACGGAGAATAGACAATGATGTTCTTACTTTGTGTTTAAAGTACGATAGTGACAAAGGTGATATGTGCTGCAATTTACGCTTAGAAAGGTAGGTTCGGGGCTTGTTTCCAAAACAAATCATCAGATAGAAACAGAACGCGAACCCATTCTTGTTGTTATTCTTGTGGTGGTGGCCCAAAAGAGATACCGTATACCTCCTCCCCCCCCTTGTTGTAAGGTCTTAGTCTAGGGTTGAGACTTGTTCACAGCGTAACAAATTTCTGATCCAATTGAGTTGAACCCTCTCGCCTCGTTTTTATGGAAATTTGTCTGCTTAAACAAGAAAAGGAAATTTCAGCATTCGCTATATAATTCTTATAGTTGAGAATATTCTACTGAGACTAGAGTGCATTAGAAAACAGACTTGTGCAAATGGATTTGCTCTATGGATAAAGGTTTATATTTATGTGCCGTAAGCTGGGGTTTGGACACCTTAGCTCGCTACTTAAAGGCTTAGATTGATCAATTCGTAGCTAAAGCAGAGCGTAGTTGAAGTTTCACAACTTATAAAGGGAAAAAAGGGATTTTTTTTGACCAGCCGTCAAGCAATCTATTCATAGGTCTCGCTGTGAAAGTGGCCCCTTCTCCTCTTTTTTTTTTTTTTTTTTTTTTCAACGACTTTTTTCTCCCACAATGGCTTTGTCAAGCAGGAAAGTTTATGTATTGCAGTTTGAAATTTTCAACCTGGTAAAAAAAAAAAATTTCTTACATGGAAAGAGAGTCTACGTTTAGCACAGCTACAGGCTATAGTCTCTACGCCATCTTTAGAGATCCCTGATCAGCCAATCTTGCTTGAACCACATTTCTATTCAGGCTGAAGAGAAACGGTCTGAACGTTCACCCACCTCTTTTCATGTTATATGATGATGTCGATTATTGAATAATGGCTAAAAAAAAAAAAAAAAAAATTGCTTATGTCAGTTATTTTGGTTTTCTATAATCAATGTATCTGTGTATTCCAACCACGTTGTGAACATTGTAGACGTCAAGTACATATACCTACTGCTGGTAGAACTTTCCATGCCCTTCTGTCTCTGTCTGGTGTCAGACTCAGACTGTTTTGGTTATTGTTGTTGTTGTTGTTGTTGTCGTCATACACAGTCAGCATGCGTGTGTAGTTACAAGAATAGTTCTTTACCTAGGTGCGTAGTGAAAATTTTCATGTACTGTAACTGAAAAAAAAAAAATACCCCCTTTGAGACTTTTGGTAATAGGGTGCCACCTGCGCCTCACCCAGGTCCCGGTGCGGCCGGCTAGCAGCGCGATGAGAGAGCACTACCCTGCGTTTGCTCTAAATCCCACTGCTTAGAGGAAGAGGGGGGGATAATATTCTGGCGTAGCAGAAACCCGACCAGCCATGATTTTGCAGAAGGGACTGGTCTAAGGCCCGAGAGTGCTTGTTGTACTTCGTTGTCATTAAGTCATAGAGACTGAAATAGACTGTGGATCTTTTAATATATCCATCATGAGTGTTTTTTTTTTTTTTTTTTTGCTATTCCTGGGAACTACGGAATCGACAATAGCAACCCGTGCAGAGCCTGGTTTCAGGGCATTCACTTCCTCTACGATCTTCGTAACGGCATCAAACTGCTTCCACATCATCATCTTTTTTTTTCACTGGACTTAATATTCGTCTTTAAAATAGCTGATTGTTTCATTATTGTGGATGTTGCTACGGCTACTACTTACACGGTGTTCTCTCTAATTTCTTGAGTTGTCTGGGTAAAGTTGCTGGGGATACGACCTTGTATCTATTATCACCAAACACCTATGTAACCTCCCCCAGTCTCCCACCAAAGACCATCCAGTGGTTCCGTCACCACTAGCAACTGTACATTCATCAACGCCAGGCTGACTGTTGTCCTATGTATGTAAGTATGTATTCAGCTTAAGGAAAATAGAGGTAAGTGGTGAGTCACGTGTGACTAGTCTTTACCACTTATTGCAAGGACAACGAAATATTGTTGCACCTTGGGAGTTTTTTTTTTTTAGAACCTTGAAAGTTGGGGTCAGTTGGGAGTAATTTTTTTTTTTGTCAGGTCTCTTGTTTTATTCCCTCCCTCGATGGCATCACTACAACCTGTATTTTGTATACCAGGCTTGAGGCCAAAGCCAGTCAGCGTTCACACCTTATGAGGCCTTTTTTTTTTTTCTTCTTGTAGACACTGTTTATTGCAGTTTTAAAATCAGAGCGCTTAGGACTGGTGTCCATCCTGGTTATTTCTCGCCATATATCCATCAGGTTACCTAACAAATAGAAAATTTACAAAAGGATATACAAAAAAAAATACAACTTGTTGTATATCATGTTTCTCTAACCGATGTCATAGCCATTTTACATTGTTGAGAGAGAGAAAAGAGAAGAAACACTGACAAATTGAGAATGGTAGTGGAATAAAACTTACAAACGACTGCACGCAGTGTCAAAGGACTGGGTCGAGAGTTTCTTCATTTAGTTGTATAGCTACAAGTATTACTGGGTTTGGGGATACAGCAGCGCTGTCTGAGAGAGAAGAAGAAAAAAAAAAAAAAAAACAGGATAATGAAAAGGTAGTACCTGCTAAAGCGACGTCAGACGCTAGTAACGCAATAGCAACAGCAGCCCCGTTGCTGCTGATGTCAAAGCACAGCCGCTGTAAGCTGGTGCAGATCAGTATACCCTGTGGATGCTAGTACTTGACTTTTAAAAGGTGAGGGTGTGTATGATTACGTTGGGCATATTGTTGCGGATTGTGTTAAAAGACGCCGTTGAGTCCTCGGCTTGAAAAGAAACAGTTGAAAATTTTAATCAATCCTGTACCTTTTGAACTCACCTGCTGTCTCTTTTTTCGTATACTCTAACCTGAGGAATATATGGGTACGTGAGCCCGGTTCCAGAATTCAAGCTCAGCAGTTCCACCTTACCACCACTATTACCACTACTAACTACGGCAGCTGCGGCCAGCCTAGGAAGTAATTATGAAGAGCCTGACTTTGAGCAGATTAAAATTAACAAAATTGTCTCACACACACTTCAGTATTTCCTGATCTTCTAACTTCAAAAAGCGTAATGTTATCGTAATCAATACCAAAATGACGTCGTAATCAACACTCAGTTGTCACAAGTAGCCTAGTTATTCAACATTATTTTGCATTTCACAGCCCGCATCATCGAAACAGTAATATTATTGTCGGAACACACACACACATGTATTATTGGAAAAAAAAAAAAAAACTCAATTCTTGTGTAGTTCCACGTGACCCATTTCTTTAATTTCTAAGAAGCTGAACTCTCGTCGTATTTTGCGTTTGTCTTTGAAATAAAATTTCCCTCTGTCCCAGCAGCGAGATAATTTCGAAATAAGCCAAGCCTCAGGCAGTATTAAATGGATTACGTAACAACGTATCAAATACATTGAATTTGGTCAGGCAAAAAGGATTTTAAATTCACATAGTGACAAATCAAATAAATTTCACTCAGGTTTTTTTTTTTTTTGATAGTAGCTTAGTGAGCAAGACAGGGTTCTACAGCAAAAACAATTATTCACCACTCAAACACGCACACACACATATAATACTGTTGGTTGGGACTTTGGGCCAAAAACCTTATCAGTTTATTTTTATTTTTTTAGAAACCTCCCCGAAGGCTGTGTCCGTCAAACAGTTTGAAACCTTACAACCACTAGGTTTGGATTTGAAGATTTATCTATGATATTTACAATAAATAAAAGAGTATAGAGAATGATTTTTAATGATGAACTTTTGTATTTTGTTTTGTATTTTGGGGGGTCATGACGATGATGAATGTATATATATAGTTATATAAATAAATAAGAAGACAAATATAATGCAATGAATTTTTCAAAAGGAAAACAACTTTTAGGGTGATGCGAAAGATTTTATAACTGTAAGGTTTTTTGGTTTTTTTCCTTTCAAAGGAATGGTCGCGCTGTTGCTCTTAGGCAACAGACGAGAGCCATCTCTTGTAATTCAGCGAGGTATTTGTGAACTTGGGACTGTTGTGAGTAGAAAAGTCCAAATCATCATCATGTTGAGCCAGTAACAGTGGCGAAAGTTTGTGAGAGTCTTCTAACGATCTGATAGATTGCGCTGGCGAAGATAACACAGAAGAGCAGGCAGTGAGAGCAGGAGAGTAGGCATTTGTGTTGACGTAAGTAGATCCCGAAGAGGGTGTGGGATGTGACAGGCTATTGTGTCTGCCGCTGGTGTAGTAGAGAGTAGAGTAGATGTTATCAGAAGAGGTGACAGAGGAGGAGGATTGTTCGTTCAGTCTGCAGGAGTCAGAGCAGTACATGGAACCAGGCGAGCATTGCTTGTCGCAAACGGTGCAGTAATCATGAGACCACATTGTTGATGTATATATGTTTGTGTTGATTAAAAAAAAGGGTGTGGGGAGGGTTTTAGCGTTGATAGCGAAACTGGCTGAGGCTTTTAGTAGTTGTTGGTGATTATGCTTTTTGAAAGAAGAGAAAGATGTTTCTTCTTGTTGTCAATATCTATTGATGATTGATTTTGTTTGTTGATGAGTATAGATAAGAGAGAGAAAGAGAAGGAAGAAAAAAAAAAAGTGAAAAGTTGAAGACAACTAATTCTATATATATTTTTTCCAATGTTAGGTTATCACCATCAAGTGTGAGTTAGTTGGGAGGAAGATGGTGAAATTATTCTTCTTGTTTCTTTTGTTGTTGGAATGACGAAAAAATCAAAAAATGATCAAAAATGTAAACATAATTTCTTTTTCTGAGGTGATAGATGGTTAAATTTTGACACGAAAAAACGACTCATTTTTGTGAGTGTGAGTAAATATAAGAAAAAAAAAGAAATGTTTTTATTTGTTTTATTCTCTGTTGGTGTGTCCTTCTCTCAAATCCACAGAAGAAATTCTTTTTCAGTGTCAGCTTTCCTCCTCCTCATCAAAAAAATAAAAAATTCCTCTCACTTCCCCCCTCCCCCCAATAAAATAAAGGAAAAAGAAAAGAGTTTAGAGAAATTCCCATACTATTTTTTTTTTTTTTTTACTGTTTACTCAGGGCCTATCTGAAGCGGAGTCAACTTCTCTCCGGTTGTTCCCAATGTGAAGCGTAGAAATTAAAAATTCAAAGACCATATAAAAATTTTTTGATGATAATCATGGCGTGAGGGAAATGGACTGAGAACAACAACACGACTCATCAAGACCACGTTGAGGGTTACTGATAATTTTAGAATCTAATAAGGGAGACTCATTTCACCTGGTATTTGTGCCGTTCTGATCGATGGATGATTCAAATAAAAATAAAAATGGCATAACCCCCGTCACAATTTTTATGAGCCATTTGCAGTCAACAAAAAAAAAAAAGGGTCATTGCTAGTGCCGTTACTATTGAGAGCTAGGGCGCTGCTGGTTCTGTTGTGCGCACACGCTCTAAACTGACTCGTCAGTACTGGTTTATTTCATGAAACCACGTGCTTCTGAATCATTTCCTAACTTTCCCACACAAACACCACACAAACCCATCCCTCATCCACACGCATGCTTTGCCCACACTCAACCAAGGTTAAAGTTGATTGACTGAAATTCCAAAAAAAAAAAAAAAATTACGTTGCGTGTTGAAAAAAAAAAAAAAAAAAAAAGGCGCGTCTCTTATTGCGGTTACTATGAAGAGTCACTTCATCACACGTGGAAAGTGCTGATAACAGAATTTGAAATCCATTCGTATTTTTTTTTTTTATTGCACTACTAATCTTTTCTTGCACTATCTCTCTGATTTTTTTTTTTTTTTTAACTTTTGGCAGTTGATGTGCTCTCAAATATGTACGCAGAAATTCGACCCTATCTCTATACTGTCATATCTCCCACCGCTATCTCTCCTCTCTCCCCGTATGCCCAAATTCGTGCAATGAGATAATGGGTTTTTTTCGCTATCAATAAAAAAAATAAAATAAAATAAAATTAACAGCAAACAGAAATAAGATTTTTTTTTTTTTCTGGTTATGAAGGCCTTTGATAACCTATCTCCCACCTTCAATAACCGCACCCTGTATAACTAACCTTTGACAGCATTTACTATCAGAGGTCAGTGCGCAACTTCTTTCCCAGGTTATCGCAACTTACTATTCATTTCCTTTCCTGGTCTCGTTGCCAATCTCTCTGCTTCTGTTATAACCCTTGTAAGCCCTTCTGACTGGGCAAGGCCCTCTGACTGTCTGTCATTCACTTCCTACTAGATTACTGCTTTAGGCATGTCGTCACTAACATACATTCCAGTCCCTGCCCAATTCCATAGTCACTTGACCTTTTAGATAGTCCCTTCTTGTATGAAAACCGCCAGCCCTCTATCCTAATCAGGTACCAGTCGCACTTCCCCCCCCTCCCCGTAGAATAGCTACATGCCTGCACGCGATTCTTGAATGCTTGACATCATAGTCTTGTTTAACATGATACTTTAGTATGCTCTATCTCATGGACTTTGCCCTGATGCGAGTGATCGTGGGGTAATGACTCCTGATGTCGAACTGTAGTCGTCTTTTTGGCTATCGCACCCAAACTCCTCGATGCAATGCAAATAATCCTAACTGGTCTTAACAAGGGCAGTAATTATTTCACACATTTACACACTCTTAATTATGATCTACCCTCCCCTCTTCTTCTTCCTCGTCGTTGTTGACGTTTAGGCTAGTCTACTCGATTTATCTACACCGGCAGCGCTGCAGCCGATGCATGGCTATTATATTGACCGTCAAGTAGGCTAAAATTATGATGTGCACTGTCCACTCTGACCCTCCCAAAGTCGTCTACACCGAGCCTAATATCTTCAGTATACTACTGGTGGCTCAGAGTTAGCTGAGGGGAAAAAAAAGGGGGGGGGGGAGGGAAAGAAGAAGCGGAGTAGATAGTTACTGTAGATATGCTAATTTGTGCAGTAGCCTGACCATAGCCTGAAGATAACGCGCGGCCTCCGCTTTTTGCTCTTTTTTGTTTTATTTTTATTGAATGATTAAATAAGTAGTTGGAGTTCATTATGTAATTCGTTTGCGGTGCTGAAGTAAGAAATTAGTTTCTATTATGTAATTATAATGGGCAAGGGCCCCGTTGGTTGGTTCTGTGATTTTTGTATATTGAAAATTACAAAAAAAAAAAAAAAAGTTCAATGCCCTGTGCAAAGAGCTGAAACTGCATTCTTCAAAAAGGTTTAGCGTCAAAACTCCACCTACGGGGTTTGAGATAAAAGGAAAAAAGTGTAGTATGCTTACTCCGTTTAAATGTTGATAACAGCCCAAAAGAAGCTGCGACGTACTGTAGATACGAAGCAGGTCATTTAAATGTTCATCAAAAAAAAAAAAAGTCTGAATACAAGATACAGAAATACTAAAGGAACTTTTGATGTCCAGAATTCATCGTTAAAACTTGCCCTCCAAAAGTAACCGGTACGCCGACAACGCCAAAAAAAAAAAAAAAAGGCCTCGAGAGGAAAACGTTTTTATGAGAGCAATCATCATTTTTGAAATTATCTGAAGCCAGAATGAAGAGAGGAAAAGCAAGAAACAATCATAAGTAGGCTTATTAACTGGCAGTGATAGCTTAAAGTTATCTATATATATACTTTTTCTGGGGATTGTATAATTATCTGAAGATAGATATTGAGAAAGATAAGCCTGAAAAGCCAAAACACCATTTACGGAACAAGGAAGATTGTGAGACGCATTGCCCAGTTGCGGTTATATTGCTGGGGCTCAAGCAATAGTAATGATGCAATGACACGATAAATTCATGGTCATTATCAATTCCATTCCCAAGAATCAATTTGGTACTTTTTTTTTTTTTTTTTTTGATAAATAAAAAGCTGGCGTCAGGAGCAATCAAAATGAAGAAGCCCATTTTGTGACTTTCTCAAGTCTCAAAAGGTTTAGCGAAGGAGAGATACCGGCAATTGAAACTATGTTTCAGCCCAGGCTTTCTTCATTTTCTTGTATGATGATACTTAAACTAAACGATATGAGAAGGGATCTTCAAATGTGTTTCAGGTTTTGTGCCCTTTGAACTAGAAATTGATAAGCCATTTGATGATTTTAGTATATTATTGTTTAGGTTGTGAGCTGATAGTGGTAACAAGAAGGCTTTGAGTTCTAAGCACTGGTAATAGCAAGATTTCATCGTAGTTATGGTAGATCAGGTTTACAGACTTGGAATTTCAGAGTAGGCCAATGGCTAATTCAATTTAACTTAATCCATTACAACTATCGTTACAACAATAAATTAAGAGCAACAGTATGGCCCTGATGATAACGACAGGATACCAGCACAGACAACAACATACAGGAGAGATAGAAGCAGAATTTTGAACAATTATAATGCCGCATTCAAGTCATTTTCTGCTTTTGATACACTTTTAAACAGAGGGAAATTGGGCGCTGCATATTCCTAAAATTAAACTTTAATTCGGCAACACAGAATGGCGCCAAATTGTACCATTAAACTGCCTCAACTCAGTATTAAACAGTCATATTTCGTCATCAGGCTTCCGATGACGATGCACGCACCGATCTACCGGAAAGCAAATATATGATCTATTTTTGAAAATGATATGGGTAATGAAGACCTTGCAAACAAACCCATATATCAATACTGTCTGTTGGGCGCTTCTGCGAATCTCAAGTCGGCGAACGGACTACACTTAGATTCTACAGTAAGTGTTAAAATGAATCCATATGCATCTTGTCCATTAAATCAATGTCCCATAGAAAAAACGGCAAATGAAAACCACGTGACAAAACTAATTGCCTGTAATATTGTTTAGCCACTTTTCATACCCTCTGGAAGATTGCAAAATTGAGAAATTTAAAATCAAAATGGAATCATAGTCATTCAAATAATGGCTTACTGAATTGAAAATAAAGTATATGCCATTTCTATATACAAATCTTTTCCCTATCTTGATCAGTACTATCATGTATCTCAGGATTTCTTCACCATACCTTTGCTTTGACAGTTTCGGTCAAAAAAATATACCTACTTTTATAGTATTTGTCTTTGTTATTTTTCATGATTGCTTTGAAGTTTCTAGACTTTAGGACAATACTTGATAGTCTTGAGTTGACATCTTTTCAATTTAAAATCAGTCATAAAACCCTCGAGTGTGAATAAAGAATGTAAGCACACCAGAAACTCTCTCGAAAATTTAGCCTTCAAATAAAAAAACCCACAAAAAAAAAAAAAAGGGAATTCCATGTACAGAAGGTATTTTTTTTTTTTGTCGAGCTAAACCAATTTCAGCATGCTTTTGGCCACAAACTACAAACCTAGCAAGGTTTTTGCCCAAACCCTGTTATATATTAAACCTTAAGACACAAAAACAAAACAAAAACAAAACAATTGTGGAATTTTTTTTTTTTTTTTGAGGAATCGACTTTCTTAAGTTTATGCTAGGCCATTTGAAGGCGGGGCCCAGGTCTATTTGCATATATATTTTATCAGCGCCTGGGACCTGGAAATATCTACCTGAGTAGTTGATGTTCTCTTTGTACTTATCCTTGTCAATGGGTTTGCCAATGCTTGACAGTGCTAAAACTTTAATTTTCAAGATATTCACTGAGAAAAAGAGCCTTTGAAACTCTTTGTGCTAATTTTTAATGCCATGTACTTTTTCATTTTCATATGCTTGATGTTTACATTCCTGACTACGTATTATTGTATTGAGAGGTTGCGAAAAGTTGTAAAAAAAAAAATGAAATATAACTCACCAAGTTGTAAGTTATTACAAGTTGTAGTTTGCTATTTGCATACCGGACATACAAACTGTGCCTTTGTGTATTCAGACACTATCGCTGTCACTGATAATTAGCATGTAATTAATCGCACATAGACAAATAAAACCATTTGTATGTCTATTATGTCTGAAGAATATAGAATATGGCGCGATTTCACGTGTATAGGCACAAGAACTTGTAGTAGATTTGTTCATCCAAATGTCATCGAATCTAAGTAAAAAAAAAAAAAGTATAACTTCTTTTTTGGTCAAGGTACAGGAATGTGCGGCGATTTGATATCATTAATGACTATGAACATGCCATAACGATTGCGTGCCAGGACCAGACGGAGGAAAAATACTCAATTAAGCCAAATTCAGTTACATATTGTGGCTTTTCCTGCTTGCGATCAACTAGAGTCAGGTTGCAAAATTATAAGCTTCTTTAAATTTTGAGCCCAAGGCTTGATTTTAATAGTCGTTAGTTCATTACTCATAGTCGTTACTCAATCTGCTGTAATTTTTGGGCAGCTGATTGATGTAAATGTGTCTAAAAATTTAACAACCATTTAAGCTTTGATAGCAATTTTTTTTTGCAGCTCCTAATGAACTGTGTTTATCAGACTGATACAGAAGGTACTGATTTAGCGCCGTTTTGTATAAAAACAAGCGAGCACGCTCAGTCTGTGTTCAATTTGCGCAATTGAGGTTGTCAATAAATACTTAATGGCCAGAATCATGCCTTATCACAGTGGATATTACCAGTTAATATACTTATTTCTGCGGCCAATGTCGTGCGACATATAACGCGTTCAGGGATCTCGAAGATGTGAACAAGGCTAGGGTTTCCAAGGTTAATTCTGTTTGTATAATGATAATGAATGATTCACGCATTGGATAAAGGTGTTGACTTCACCTTACACACCGATACATACATGAGCTTGTTTAGTGCCTCTGGCATTCTAAAGCTATGATGACTATTTTCATACAAGCTACTGGAATTTAGAGACAGTCTTGATGCGAATTGTCAGATTTCCGTAGAGCAACCTACGCGGCCAGCAGTTTGCTACTCGAATTTTTGATAATGGTCATGAGGGTAGTTATTTGAATGCACCCACATGCACAAATTTGTGATTTTTTTTTTATATAATCATTCTCCTTACAAATTACAACTTGGTTCTGAGAGGCTGGTAATTAAATACGCTAAAAGTTTCTCAAAGTATACATCTATACTGCGTGCTTGTATTTACAAAATCCAAGGTGGTTTACCAGAATTACAACTGCCCTGGGATTTTCACTTGAGGTCATGAGGCTTATTATTTGCAAAAATTATAGACTACAGCAAATTGTTTTAGGGTCGTGTGGCCTAGCTGGTTAAAGATAAAATAAAAAATGGTGCACTGAAAAATCTAGTTAGCATTCTTGCAAAGACAGTCGCTGATATGGCAGAATTTTTCATTCGCATTGTTAAGTAGGATGTGTCTGCTTCATAATTAAAAAGTCTGCTCAGAAATTGGCACTCCAAACCTAGGTTTTACTAACTTGGCAATTATGGTGACAGAAGATTACACTAGATGCTTTTCAAGTTTGCTTAGTTCGCTCGATACTATATTGAAGGGCTCGATATGCATGCCTTACGGTTCATGGGCGAATTCCGGCTGTCCCGAATTTCGCACCTAAGGGTACGCACACGCTACAAACAAATCAAAGACCCCAAAAACCCCTTGCGTCTTACTAGTACATTTACCATTAAACATCTGAAATGAAACTACAGCAAGTTTAACCAAGGATGCTTTTCAATCTGTTCTGTTGTATTGAGTTTTTTGTGTAAATGTGGCCGTCGATGAAGACACGCATATGAGGCTCGCGCTATTACCAAAGTTGGCGGCAGTGTGCATTGACGCATACTACAGTAGTGCAAATCGCCGGTAGTGGCATTAGCGGCAGAAGCACTCCCGCTTAATGGCTGAGGAGTTGAGTGCGGGCACTGTCGTGAGGTGGAGTCGAGGGGGGGGGGGGAAGGAGAGCCTGTGGAGTGGCCGATCGACCCGGGCGAGTCTTCAAGTAAAACGGCAAGAGGAGGAGAAGCTCAAAGATCCCCATTAAAACCTCTCGGTACCATAAAAGATGTTTATCCTAGCCATGCGCATGCCCACCGTTTTAAAGAGCATCGAACGGCCTTGGATACGAAATCCTTTTGATCGGACCGTGTTGTGACGTGAGTAGCCAAAAAAAAAATTCTTACACTTAGACAGCAGTCGTTAATCCACATAGAGGGGTAAAGCCTGAAAAGTTAAGGCTTGGAAAAGCGCACCCTTCCGAGGCCCCCCCCAAAAAAAAAAACGCTTGCCAAGTTGGGATAATTGAAAAGTTTTTACCTTCTCCCCCGCAAAATTTTTGAAAAATTTCTTCTGCGGAGTACCACCGAGAGGTATCTACTCCATACATTAATCACAACAACAAAAAATCATAAAATTTTTTTTTTTTTTTTTTTTTTTTCATTTGATTTCAAATCTCCACTTTCTTTTAGAAAAATGTGTAGATCGAGTCATGTGAGGCCGTGGTTTCGGAGCCATAATATAATTATGCTGCTCAAAATATTACCTTAGTCTCGTTAAATGGTGTGAAAAAAATTTTTTTTTTTCCTGGACCATACTCGGGTATCTAATTTTTATAAACAAAATTCGTTGAAATTTTCATAATATTCAGGAAATTCTTTTTTTTCCCTGGCCCTTCATGTTTTGTGTTCAACACTCAGGAATTACAAGCACATTCTATATTTGGAATCAGAGTAAAAAAAAAAAATTAGGAAAAAAATATATATTATTTTTTCAGCATTTCGAAAACATTTTTATTTGTCCTGGGAGGGAAGTTGGTGCCTGGATAGTATAGAAGTGCAATAAGTTAATGACATTTATGTATTCAATATTTAGCCTAATAAAGGGCTAACTACTATATGTGAAGTTTAACAGCGGTGCTAACAAATTGTCAAGCACCATACATGGATACGTAGTCTTAGCAGGGCTAGAACCCTTTCGATCTCGATTTCCAAACCTGTAAACCCTTCCGATTGTTTGCCACCCACAACATTTAACATCCCTAGAAAGCTAGAAAGACATTCGTTATGATGATCCCTGAACCTTGTAAAAGTGAAAAATTTTTTACCTCCACTAATGGTAGGGTATATTGACTCACTTGGCTAAGTTATCCGCTTACATTTTAAAACATTTGGGCAGCGGCAGGAGACGACGACGCCGTGAAGATAACCCACCAATTTGCAATGGTGATAAACAACAACGCGGAAATGCGTGGCATCATTGATCTACCTAAATGCCGCCTTTCAGCAGTCCTGTGTATACATTTTCCAGAGTTACCCACAGTTCTAAAAATATTATTGACAGTTTTCTCGTAATAACGAAGGAACACTGGTACATGAAAAATTTTCATATCATCAAGTACAAGTTTCATCAATCACTCAATAAAAGAGTATCAGTATTCAGTATGAGTTCTCTACTCTGATTCGTCGGTCAAAAACTTTTTTGAGTTTTTTATCAGATTGATCAAGATCAGTCTAATACAGAAAAAGAAATACAGTAGGAATCCATCATCTGAGACTACAACACAACAAAGTGACATACGCATATCCTCCAACAATAGGATAATTCATTTGGAAATATTTACCACAGATTTCACAAAGCCCACCTTTCCGGTTTGCCAATTGTGAAGACTTCTAATCATGCAAGGTTCATAAAATTTTAAATAGTCGTCATTGTAATAAGCCTTAAAATATGAAAAAAATTTTAGAGAAATAACTACTGGCTCGCTAAATATCAAAATCTTGAAACGTCTCAAATGGGCCTTGAAAACAGCTGTGCTAAAAAAATCAGGCCAATAAGAAAGTTCTTGGTGAGTAATGAAAATCCTTCGCAAGTCTCAAACGTGTTTTCACGGTTTTTGGTGAGTTTTTCTACCATTGGTTCACTGTGAAAGCGTTGTACCAAATCTTTGGATTTCACAACAAAACTTTGAGGTTAAACTCGGATTTATGATGACTGTGGTTAAGGACGCATTAAGAGGTAAAATCACTTTTTTGAAATCACACTCTCTGGACATATTTCATTTGAAATGTCAAGTTTAGCTGGTGTCTAAATTAATACATAATCAGGCTTGTGGTATAAGTGATCAGCGCGTTATTTCTTGCTTTTGTGATTTTTTGGCTGGGTTTATGGGAATTCTTGAACAAAATACAAAAAGTATTAAAAATTCCTTCCCAGAACAACCAACAACCACTATTATCGTCATGCATGCTTAAACTTGTTCATTATAACCTTAGAAGAAAGAGCTTTGCTATTAAGTGTGTGTGTGTGTGTGTGTGTGTGTGTGTTTAGATTAATTAAGGAATGCTTGAATCTGACTCGCGATGGTGATCACCGATATCGGCCGCCGTGAGCGCTGAATCAGAATGTCTGCCTTATTGAAGCATCAGCCCTGACGTTCTTTAAAGTATGAGTTGAAATATGAATCATTGTTCACCAGATCTTTTTTTTTTTAAAAAAAAACTGCTATTGACTGCAGGGTCGCTGAATAAAAAGCCGAGTCCGCTCATGATATACCGCAGATCGCAAAATTTGTACACGCTATGTTGTAAGTGCAAGTTATTAACCACTGTACCTTTGCAGTTCCTATAGCCAACAATGATCTCTGAAAAAAAAAGGGTGTTAAAATGGTATAGTGTGTTTAATCAATTAACCACTGATATGGTTCGTATATTTTGAATGATTCATTTCAGAGTTTCATGTCTCTAAGTTGACTTACTTGCTGAATAATTTGCTTTCTCGTGATACAATCTCAGAACCTAATAATTTCAATAATTGTAAGTTACAAAAAGGGTCGATTTCATTATGTGCCTTTGGAACTTAGCAAACACAAATCCATGGAGTTATTAGAATTTGATAACCAAAGTGATTGAATGATAAGTTTGTTTAATTATGCTAAACTAATAAACAGTTGTAAAGTTAAAATTTGGTGACTGGATTTTTAAACTAAGCACGTAAAAAATTTAAGAGGGCAGAAATTGGACAATTACTCACCAGACACTCTAAAAAACTGAATATCTTAACTAGGTGCTTCAATTAATATTTTTTTGAATTTTTCGTGATGCGCAAGTCGTGCCATGAGCTATTTTTAAATTACAAATGTTCTTAGAACAACATATTATATACTATACACTCAATAAGTTTGGCTCAAGTTTCGTGTTTCTTTAACAAGCAATGTTCTCCTCGAAATGAATTGAGTGGCTCTTTTGTAAAAGCGTCGAAGCTGCAAAAAGTATTTAAGTCAACTTTTCAAAAAAATAAATTAAAAAAAAGAGCACAATAAAACACCAAAAGTATCATGTAATTAACGATCCATCTATCGCAATTTTTGTTTTAACTTCAAAAAATGTAAATACTTGTGACACGGCAAATTTTTAAAGTTATTTCAGAGACTTGTCACAAAAACACGCTTTCTTTCTTTTTTTTTCTTTTTTTTTTTTAGTATTATATAATTTCAGAAATGGATATTTTCAAGCTATAAAAGTAGCGCAAGAAATTCAGTCATAACATCTAACAAAGAAACGAGTCATCATTGCCGCGCGAGCAGTTTTAGAAGTAATTCAAAGTCTGGGGTGATCTCATAGTTTAGACCTCTGGACCTTAGATGCTAAACTTTATTTTGACACGGGTTGACCAGATAACTTTAACAGGCTTAATGATTCTATCTATCATAGAAATATAAAATCTTTTTTATTGAATTCAATCAATCAGTCAAATTATTTCAGTACTTGCTGGACTGCTATAAAACTAATATGGATATATTAACCGATGTGAAAAATTATGAATTTAGAAGTTGTCTATCTACCTGGGTTTTTGGACCCTAACAGCATAGATTATGAGATAATATTAGAGACACAACCATGGCAGATCTGAGAAGAACTTGAGTCAAAAGATAGATTGAAATAATTTTGTAGATTCAAAACCAGTGCTTTAATTGAATCAATAAAAAATTTAACTTTTGAAGAATCTAGGAGTGTCTGACTTATCCATTTTAGCGAAATACAAACCACGCTGTACAACAAAACCCATGTCACTAGAAAGGCCAAAAGTTAGGGGGTAAGATCAAGAAAAAGTCAGTCTGCTCATCCTTAGGTATTCTTTCTCTTTTGTGAGCAGGGATCTCTAGTTACGAGTGGTACAAACCGTAGGTATGTTGAGCAATGCGTCAAGGTCTTCGTTTGCAATCATAATCAATGAAACATTTCTTTACATAACTTATACGAGGAAAGTGAATGGCTACAAGCTGGGTCTGACTCAAGTCTTAACACGGCGCCTAATTTAGGGACGAGTTGCAGCAATCATATGGAATATGATTAAGTATTAACACGGATCTCAAGTTAGAGACGAGTTGCAGAAATTATGTGGAAAACAGTAGAAACCTGTGCCCCGACTCGGAGTTTAAAAACGGCACCGAGTTCACAATAATAAGTTCGATCCATGTTAATCCTAAAATAGGTAACTCGTGGGCAACATGAAAAATTTGCCATTTTCACATGGCTTTAGTTGTGATAAGGTTGTTTTTAGATTTGTTATTAGCCTATGGTTCAGTGATACAAATCTTGCAGCTGTTGGTAGGTGTGCAAAGACAATGATGCCACCGGTGATCCGGCTAATTTAGATTCAGTAGGTTGGAGCCTTGCGTTTTTAGAAAGTTTTGATAAAAGTTATCCCTGTGATTGTAGTTGCTGCCTGCAATTGTTTGCTTGCGTCGGTGATAGATAACTTGCCCTGTTCAGGAACTTGTATAGCCGTGTCCAAGACTCAGAGATAACAAACGCATTTAAAGTCTGTGATTGGTTAGGAACACTAAATCATATCAAACCTTTGAAAGTATGGCACCAGATTAAAGACTATCTGAGGCTGCAGAAGCCATATGGAGTAGTTGGAGCTGATTCCAAATAGGGAAAACCTTCACGCGGAAAATGGATGGTCTATTCAAGAGTTCTTAGCGGCCGGTATTAATCAGGTCCTTATACATTTTACATGTAAGTCATTAAGAGCTTTTTGAACTTGATTTGTTTTAAACTTTGCCGAACTACACCTTCTGTTCTTCAGTTACCAAAAAAAAAAAAAAAAAAAAAAAAAAAAAGGACTTGGAATTATTACTGAAGACGCCCGTGGCGGAAAAAATCATCAATTTAATCATTCTCAAGGAAGTCAGTGAAGATGCCGGTGGCATGGTCTAATCTTCAATCCCTACCGGGTTCTTATCTCTACAGTCGTTTTTGTGCAACTACAATTGGTTTGAATTTTTTGATATGCATTTTCGACCCTTTTTTCTGTGCCTATTTCACCAATCGGCATGAAGATCATATACATCGACTAGTTTTGCTTACGACATAATGTGAGCACAGAACAAGCAATTTCATTGCCTGCTTTTTTATTTAATTTTCTTGTTTTATTTATTTTTTGGTTTGTTATCTCTGCCAAGGAGGCATGCAAAAGTTTGACCTGTTTGAGCGTTTCAACTTATAATTTCGTTGTTCGCCCTGATACAACTAGGCTCAAAAGATAATATTATTGACCCTAACTCAAACAGTAAACAAATCACATGATATAAAATATAAAATAAAAGTAAAATTACAAGTCTTTTATCTCATCTTTTATGTCTCAAATATTTGCATGAATGCTTAATTTAACCTCCATACCCTATGCATCCCTTTACCACAAAAAGCTCTTTTCAGTGTCTCTGATAAATTTCACAGTTCAACAAAAGTAGAGTGGTTCGAAGATCACTGCATCACTCACAGAAGCTACATGGTACCGGAGAATTACAGCCTAGCCCTTCATGATTTTACTTCGCCGTATACCTTTTTATGTGATTCGGCACTTCCTTGTGCTGGCCTCTATTCTCATGGCCCTCATCACCGCTTCCATCTTCTATCGCTTTAAGGGATCACCGCCTCCTAGGGTACTCGATGGTGCTGTGTCCTACACCGACAAGTTCAATCTCACAATCCCTCGGGATCTCCGGTCGACAATCGAGCCCTGGAACGTCGAGGTCGAGGAGCGCAACCGAGCTCTTCGCAAGCACGGCATAACCAAACGATTACTTGGCGAGTTCCACACACATACAAACTATTCGGATGGCCGGCTTACCCCCACGCAGGTCGTGGACTGGGCCTTGGCCTACGGATTCAACCTTTTATTCGTGACGGACCACAATACGGTTGACGGTGGGCTCGCAGCGCAGGCGCACGCACGGAAGAAGGGTCTCGACAGCCGCATCAAAGTGATACCCGGTGTTGAGTACACGTGTTGCCGCATCCACATGAACCTTCTAGGCATAAATGAAACGATTCGACCCTCGGAATCGTGGCCGACAAACGAAGAGCTTAAGAATGTAATCCGTCGGACACACGAGCTCGGTGGCATGGTAGTAGTTAATCATTTGCCGTGGTCCTGCTCAACTGAATACGGCCGGCACGTTTCGCGCCTGCAGGAACATCCGACACGCCTCGAGCTGCTGACCTGGGGCGTCGACGCGTTCGAGTCCGTTGCAGAGGGCAATCTGGACCTCGCCACGTTGCGCTTCTCTGAAGCATATAATTTACCCTACATTACCGCCACTGATCTACACGATCCCGAAGTTGTCCCCAACGCATGGACCGTCCTCGACCTACCTCTGCCAAACGACTACCCTTTACAGAAGATTTCCACGCGGGAAATCATTGACTTTTTGACCGACACAACCACCAGCTTCCGCAACAGGGTGAACTTTTACTATGATGCGATTGGCCCCGTTAAGCAGCGCGTTTATCCGCCAGTTAATCCGGCTTACCATTGGTATGCAGCGTTTGTGGACGTTTTTGATTTTACTGTTTTTTGGTCCGAATCCAAAGGTCTTTACTCGTTTGTTCCCTCCGACCGCCACCCTTTCTGCCATGCCTACAGATTTTCATTTCATTGGCGCACTGCGCTTGCATTCATATTCAATGCTCTTCTGGCGTTTTTATTATTTGAGTCTATAGTTTACTTTGTACAACGTTTACGTTAAGTAACACGATTCCGTTTTTACCCTTCTTGTTGGTCTTCCAGCGTCCAAATTTGAGTTCCTTGGACACAGCCGCAACGATGCTAAGTTTGGCCTGCTTAGATTTTGATTCCGTAGATTGCTTGCCGTTGGCCCCCGTGGCCTGTTCTGTGATTGCTATCCGGTTGATGAAGCCCTTGATGCCTGTAACAGTCTGCACACACTTGAAGGATCTTAGGTCGTTGGCCAGTTGCCACACTTTAATCTCGCCGCTCCACGAGCCCGTCACGAACAGATCACTGTAGGGTACTGCTGTCAGCGCCGTGATATAGCGAGGCTGGGGCGGTGGGATTTCAACACGGCTGGCGTCTGTCTCTGCTGATGCTGCAGCAGCCGCCATCGGCTCCTCTGCGCCATGGGCCTGGTCCACAAAGTACACAGGCTTCTTTTTCTGGGTTGACCACAGCGCCAGCTTGCCATTGTCGCTACCAGTCACAAAGTGCGCGTCGTCAATCATTGCGCACACGTCGATGCTGCCTTCAAACACAGCAGAGGTGCTGCCAGCAAGAGCCTTGCGGTTCTTCTCGCTCTCACCACCGCGGAATGTGAGACGTGATTCCTCCGAGATTTTCCATAGCATGGCCGTGCGGTCACGCGAGCCCACAGTCACACAGCGTTCTTGTGCAAGTGCGCTCACATCCGCCACGCTATCCTGATGACCGTAGAGTGTTTCGACCGCACTTTGGTGGTCAATGTTGTAAGTGCGTACCTTGAGATCAGCACACGCGGCATAAAGCTCGTTGGTGCCGCGGCGGAACGCCACCGCATTAACAACACCCTTCTTGTCGCGAGTCTCAAGGACCTTAATGCCAGCGAGAGTACTGGTACTCCAAACAACCAGACGACGGTCGCGGCCACCAGTAACCACGAATCGGCCGTCGGGGCTCACAGCCACGCACAGGATCTCGGACCGATGACCAATATATGTGGGCATGTCGTCGTCCGAAACACGGTAGTCACCCTTGACAAATTTAATAGGCTTAGGCGGGCTAACAGAGATGTCCCACTTGGTGAGGTAAATATCCTTCGTTACTGTGTAGGCATAGGGGTAGTGTGCGGCGACGTCTGTGATGGCGTAGCCGTTGCGCAGCTGGCTCAGGTTCCACAGCTTGTTGTTTTTTGCTTCCCGTTCCACTTCAATGTATGCGCCCACCTTCTCGGCAATAAATCGGTACACTTTTCCCTGGTCCTCGGCAACGTCTTCGCGCAATCGACGACTAAGAATCTCGCGGTCCAGATCGGCCGCGTCGAAGCCCTCGGCCTCGATCGTGCCCTCCTCATTGTCGACTTCAGCTTTCAGGTTTGCCAGATACTGCTTGGCTAGTCGGCGTCGCTTATCAGCCTCTGTCTCACCCTCGTACTCAGATTCCGAGTCTTCTTCTTCTTCTTCAAGCTCCTCGTTGGCACCGGGGTTTTCGTTTTCGAGCTCGCTCTCGCTAGTAATGTCGTCGTCCCGCGCGGCTGCTGGCGTCGCTTTGCGAGTCTTGGCAGGCGCAGCACCAGATCTGCCTGAACGAGCCTTGCTAGAGCGTTTCCGCTTGTTGGGGTTCGTAAAAAAGGAGTCAACCATCGTTTACTGTCTATTCTATAAGAAATGCTAGGGTCGCGGTAATGCCGATGTGCTACTGAGATATACTGAAAAGGTGAAAAAATTTTTGGCGTTTGGGAGTTTTCTGATTGTAGATGGTGGGAGAAAACTGCCCTTGCCCAAATCACGTGACAATATTTAAACACAAAGTTATAAATCAGCGCCTTCTTCCATGCGGCAACAATTACTGGTTCAGGGTTGAAGTTGGAAACCTCAAAGGCTCAAAGGGCCCAAGACCCGAAGGCCAAACGTTCACTCTCCCCTGCCACTTCTTTGACATTCAATACTGACTACACCGGACCTCGCAATTATACGCTCTCTGATCGACGCCCGCTACCGAAAATAAACGCATCATCATTTTAGCCTTCTCATGTTGACTTGCATTCTAGTCACACTGCTCTCGCCTTTGTTACTATTACTTTCCTTCTATCATGCTGTGACGCCTGTTGCCGCTAACTCTCAAACTGCCGGGTTTATCTCAATTATTGACATCCTTTCAAAGTCAGCGGAGTTTTCAATTCTTATCCGCCAGCTGCAGCGTCATGACTTAGTGCCGTTACTGAACGAGGCCACTAATGTTACGTTTCTTGCTCCTACCAACGCTGCATTCCTTGACCTTGCCACTCGCCTCGGGGAAGTTGATGGTAACGTTGCTGCTAACACTATTACGCGCGACCGGCTCCTCTACCATTTACTGAACGAAACCATATTTTTTGAGACTACCAAACAGGATCTTGTCGTACCCACATTTCTTGACCCTAAGGTGTTGTACTCCAGCTCTATCAAGAGGACGACCAAGGATCATGGTGTTCCTATCTACGTTTACAGTGATAAGCTAAGGGTTGGTGATGCTCAGGTTCTTGAAAGTGATCTCAAGGCATCTACTGGTCATGGTGTTGTCCAGGTTGTTGATAAGCTCCTTGATATCCCTCCGTCGGTCTGCGAGATGCTCGCGCGCAACAACGAGACTACAATTTTTTCCAAAATCTTTAAAATGGAGTTCAACTGCTCTGAACCCATCCTGCCGTCGTATGCGACTGTGCTTGCCCCGACAGACAGCGCCTTCCGTGAGCAGCTGGACTCTGTAGAGTTGGAATACTTATTGACATCGAAACATGCCGAAAATGACCGGCAAAAGCTACTTGCTCGACATTTGCTGAACTCGCTGTTTGCGTCGCCAATTATTGACCCTGAAAATACTACCAGTGCGACTGCTCTCGATGGCACGACACTGTTAATTTCGCATGATTTGACTATAAACGATCGTTTCCGCCCACTAGAGAACAATGTGCTTGCCAACGACGGAGTTATTCATTACTACAACAATTTCATTGCTGGCACCGATGGGAACTTGCACTCACTCATTGATTTTACACCCGAAAAATACTTTACCACATTGGGTGCCGAAGCCTTTGTGAAGGAGCTTAAATTTCGGGGGCTTGAGAAGCTGATCCAAGGTCAAGCTGAAGCCCAGACCGTATTCCTACCATTGGATGAAGTAGATGATGACGATGATGACGATAATGTACAGGGTGTTTTTCCCTTGGAGTTAACTTCGTCTGTTCTCTACCACTTTACAGAGGGTCAGTACAATCTTTTCGATCACAAGGATGAACAAAGTGAGAGCTTCTTATTGACGACCAAATACAAACACAAAAAACTGCTTGGCAACAGTCCACAAAGAGTCAAGTTGACAGCTAAGGAAAGTGGCCTTTACCTTAATGGCAAGACTAGACTGGATCATACGAAAGGCCCTTTTACTGTGGGAAAAACCACGATATATGTTATTGATCCGGCGACTCCGGCACTAGAATTACCACCCTCGCTAGATCTGGCCGCGGGCTCCGTTTATAATAGCGCTAAGAGCACCAATTATTTAAATGACTTTGGCTTGCTGGACTTGCCGAGCAATAAGAATGGTTGGACAGTGCTGATGCCAACTTCAGTGGCGTGGCGAGATCTAGGTCTGATCAAGACGTACCTTGATTCTAACCAGACTGCACTCGAGTATGTGCTTAAGGGATTCATATTTGAGTCACCTGTCTACACAAACACCAAAGGAAAAATTAAAACAACCTTTTTAGACGGAAGTCCTACAACTGTTGAGATCAAATATGACAAGAAGGTGGAAGCCTACAATTTTGTTTTTGACGGTTTGGATACGCTCAAGCTGCAAACTACTGATGTTTTGTCTACAAACGGAGTCGTCCACTCTGTCAACTCTGTATTCATTCCTAGAGAATTATCAGTTTCCACACCAAATGTGCTAGAATCTATTGAATCGCATAAGTTTTTAGAATTGCTTGAGGCTCGCGGGTTTGAGGATGCTTTAGCACCCGGCGCTGAATACACCATTCTTGCACCACCAGACAAGATTCTTGAGCTGGGGAACGTTACATCCGACACGCCTGACATTGATTTGCTTTTGCGACTTCATTTAATCCCGGGAAACCCGATTCAAAAGCTGCTTGATGATGGTGATGCAGTTGAGTCGCTTGAGGGTGGTGTCCACCTTTGTGCAAAGGAGCTAAAAAAAGACCTTTATCTGATCACTATTGTGGAGGGTGACTTGTCTCGCGAGGTACGCGTTCTGGACCGTGGTGATATCCGCACTGGCTCCCGAACGAAAACTACAATTCTTCAGGTTGACAAGTTTCTATCACCGACATGGATAATCCGCCAGCCTTCACGGAGTAAGCTGCGTACCCCCGTGGCTATCATGCTTGGCGTTGTATTTGGCGCAATTCTGATCTTTGGCATGCTTGCAGTCGTACTGATTGTGTTTTTGGGTAGACGTACAACTGCGGCATCTCAAAACGGAAGCCCCGAAGGTGCTTCACCCGGTGAGCGTGACCCTTTACTATCACGTCGCTCAAGCGTGGCTGATGAAACGATTGCCGTTGGCAACGACCAACAACACTATGGCAGCGAGGAATATAGTAATAGTAATGGTCTTTCAGCTCCTGGAGGAATGTACCGCGGCCGCACTAACTCGATCAAATCAACCATTTCTGAGAACAGCGTGTCGGAGCCTATCCCGACAACAGGCCGCAAGTTTGGCAAGTCAAGCAATCTTGGACTCCCTCGTGTCTGAGAATCCACAATCATTATTTTGTTGTCATTTTATACTGCTGTGTTCTGTTTGCAATTTTTAATTACATTTTCATTTATCATTCATAGTTTTTTTTTTAAAAAAAAATATATATATTAAGCCTAAGCAAAAATAAGCAACACGTCTTGGATTCAAATTAGAAAAACAACAAAAAATCACTATTAAGCTTGGGTAGGTGCAAAGCTAAAAAGCGGTCATCTACTGGTTAGTAGAGGCCCGTGAGCTTGTCATGAACCTTCCCAATCTCCTCAATCTGACCATCACCATGGGCCTCGAGCTTGGTAAGATACTCATGGGCGCGGCGGGCAAGCGCGTCATAACCAGCAGTCACTACTTCATTTTCAAACGCCCGGAGGGAATTTGCACGGGCCAATCTCCGAAGCCCCACTGCGTGCCGCAGTTCAACGGCCCGCGCCTCGTGCTCAAGAATTGTCAGCTGCAGTTGCAAAATATAGTCAGAACTACTATTGTGTTTACCCTTTCCACTAGCCGGGTTAGCAGATTGGTCAGAAATATTTAAAACGGTAGAGATAGAAGTAGCCGCAGCAGCGGCAGCGGCCGAGTTTGCAAGAGCCGTAGTTTGCGCGAGAAAGGCCTGATATTTTTGATTCGAGGCTGACAATAACTTGTGAGTACCAGCTCCGTTTTTTTGTGCAAAAGAAGCAGCAGCAGTAGCAGTAGAAATTGTAGCAGAAGATTTGGAATTTTTTTTGGTCTGCGCACCAGACTTCTTCACAGTGGGTGGCTTGTGTTGATGTGCTGCCATGATGCCTAAAATATTTTTATTATTGGACAGAAACAACAATTTTTTTTTCCAAAAAAAAAGAGAAACAAAAGTAAATTAACAAAACCAATTCAAAAAGCAAATCATTTTTTTTTTGTTTTTTTACAAATTTTGATTTTTGTCCGGAGGTTCTAATTTTGTGGGTGGAGTGCTTGATGTGATAAAGGTTGCGCAGCTGGTGTTGTGATAAGTGAAGATGAATAAAAAAAAAAAAAAAAAAAGCAAACCTCCAACAATGGATCACCAAAACAAAAAATAAGTTACTTTTCAAGCTATTTAATTTAGCAATTATTTAATTACAAAAATTGCATTATACTCTCAATTATAGGTTTAAAAGCAGCAGAAATCAAACAACAAAAACAACGTCATATCATAATCACATGAAATCAAAAACAAAAACAACATCAAAACAACATAAAACCACATCTGAATAGCTTAAAAAAAGAGCAAGTAAAAGCACCTGCAACATAAAAAGAGAGACTATTAAAAAAAAAGGATGCAAAAAAAAAATGAGGCAGTGATTAGTCCCAGTCATTCATCTCTTTGTAAGTGCGCTTGATGTAGTTCTCCTGTTCAATCAAATACTGCCTGACAGCATCAAGATTAAAGTTCTCGCCCGCATTTCTGCCCTCACGGACCTTGGCACCCAGCGCCAAAAGCCGGTCTGAAAGGAGCTTCATGCGGTACTCTACCCAGTCGGTGTAAAGTTCATTTTTATCAGAAATGGGACTGACAGTAGTAAGCACAGAGTCATCGCGGACAAGGGGATCACGCGCACGGTAAGAAGTGACAAATGTGATACGCTCGGTGCCACCAATAGGTTTAGATGCAAGATGCTCTATGACACGACCTTGGAGAACCGTCACAGAGCCCTTTTTGGGATCAGGAACTCGCGAAATTTGGCCATCGTCAGAGTGAATAACTGTCTCACCACCAATCATGTTGGTAGTGTCAGAGAGCATCAGTACACAAACAAAGGGGTAAGAATCAAAGTGCCAGCCAAGCACAGCAGAGCCGTTTTCATAATCTTCGGCTTCAGACTCGGGATGGGCTTTGCGGTAGGCAATCTTAGCAGAATCCTGTGCGCGCTCCTCCTGGGACTTGAACGCAACATTGGCATGGGCAATCTCATAGTCAAAAACTGGAACAAGATCAACGCCGGCCATTTCACTAACTGCTTTGATAGTAGCAGGATGCTTCCAGGCAGCGTCCGTGAAGGAACCATAGCGCTTAGTCCAGCCCCGGACTTGTGTAGAGCCCTTTCCAACAATATTAGAGGAAAAAGCACAGTTATCAAAGACTTTACCACAAAGAAGCTCAGCGCGCATGATATCAACCGCCTCTTCAGTAAAAAGAGGAAAGGGCAGCGCACAACCAATATTGGAAATTTTGCGGTCACTGGTGACACCAAGGTCAGCAATAGAGCGCTGGGGTCCACCAGGTGTGTAGCAAAGATGCAAAGCTGGATCAAAAACGGGCGATTTAAAGGTGGGCAGCTCAGAGAGCTCAAGCCCAGGCATGCTATCACGACGAAACTCTACACGAATGGGCTTTCCGCCAAATACGATAGGCTGGGGTTGTTGTTGAGTGAGAACGTCGGTCATGTTAAGATAGATAAACTAGAAAAGTTGAAACTAGATAGTTGTTATTATTGCTGATTGATTTTGTATAGTTTTTTTTATATGAGATTAAGGAAGATGCCGTAGAATATTTATACTTAAAAGGATAAGCGTTTTGCAAAGCTTATAAAACCGGGGCTCGAGACAGTATAATATTGCTCAGCTTGGACGATCTTGCGGATACAAAAGTAGGCAAGATACACAAAACTATCGAGCAACCAAGCAATAAGAGATATCAAAAAAAAAAAAAAAGATATTTTTAAATTCAGTCTATGAAAAACCTCTGCAAACTGAGTACAAAAAACAAACCCTGAGTTTTTTGTTTTTTGCTTGGTGAGTCAAACTCCGAGTTGTAACTCAGTTCGTAAGCATCTGAGATAACAACGGTCAGGGCACGGCTGACATGGACACAATTCCCAAAAACGACGATGGAGTCCAAGCAAAACAAGCCCAAAAAAAACAAAACATGAAAACAAAAAACAAAAAACAAAAAAAAAAACATGAAGATGCTGCTGCAACTATCCTTCAAACAGCAGGGTGAAATAGCAAACTAACAGTAAGATGATAAAAAAATATAATGGTATAATCCACCGTTCTTCAAAGAATGTAAAAAAAAAAAAAAATAGGATAGTGAGTTTACGAACTGGCTGTTGCAAGCCGGGCCACTGTCTACTTGCACTTAGATCTTGCCACGACCTTGTGTGCTCTCGCAAGGGGCTCGCTCGAGTACCCAAAAAGCGTTTAGTTCCTCCTGCCCCTAGCAATGCTAATTTTATTACTGAAAAGGGTATTTCGCTGCTCGCTTCCTTCTTTCGATGCTTTGCTGATACAAATTTGATTAAATTATCTCTGTATAAGTCTTTATCAATCAGTTAATCCAATAAAGAGTTTTTGGGATAAAAAGAGTTTTCTTGTGAACTGGTACCAACTTATTGCCATATTGCTAATCTGTAAATATCCCTAACAACTGATATTTAGTGATTTCTTAGACTATCCATCGTGAAGTTCGGCCAATAAGAGCAGTGAAAGTACTATCCAGCTTATGGCCTGTCCTCGGAAATTTAGTTCTTTTAAATCTAGCCTTTTCAAAAAAGGCCTATCAGCCAAAAAAAAACAAAAAGCTGCAAGCTGAAGTAAACCATTAGCATTCATTAAAAATTATTAAAATAAATCTTGATTGTCTATAACCCTGGTTACTCGGATTCTACAATATCAGCATCTATTTGCTCATCTTGCTCATAATCGACATTAGGGTTTTTCACTATCGTCAGTTGGCGTCCAGTTGCTACAGCAAGAATATCGCCCCGATCTCGCAGAGCCAGCCCTGTGATTTCGTCAGGAATTTTCAAGTTTAGTGAGAATGAGCTACTAGAAAACTCGTGATTAGGGTCATGGATTTCAACGTTGCCCCTGCCCGCCAAACCGATAAGTTGTCCATTGCTGCTCACGGCCACAACTGCGCCTGGAGAAGATTTTGAAAACCTGTTTTCGGCATTAGGAATTGTGTAGCCGCAACCACCAGATAAGGTAGTAATAATGTACTTTTTCCACCATCCCAGGCCCACGGCTAAAATATCCCCCGCACTCGTAACCGCGATATCCTTGACTGAGCCAGAAGATGGGCCACAGCAACCAGACTGTGCGGGATGGATGGTTACGAGCCACTCGGACTTTTTCCAGTCAAGCACACGGATCTTGTTAACAGCTTCAAGTACAACTACCCGATCGCCCGCAGGGCCTTCCCAGAATCGCGCAACCTTGCCCGTACCCTCTAGCGGGAACTTGATTGAGTGACCAGACTCGTCCCACACAATGAGCATGCGGTCGTCGCCCGTCGACACAATCGTCTTTCCATCAGCAGAAATATCAACCGAGTTAATGTATGATGTGTGTCCCTCGAGCGTGTACTTTTCGCCCGTTGCAATATTAAGAACCGAGATTGTGTCCTCGTGGACAGCAGCGATAGTATCGCGTCGGAATTTGATGAGGGCAACCTCTTGTCCAAGATCAATCTCCTCCTTGCGAAAAAACCAGCGGCGTTGCAGCTCAGTAGGCAGGTTGTTAGCGTGAGCCGGATCGGTGTGGCGGTTCAGGATGGTAACGCCAGTCTCGTGGCCATAGGCAAGTGTGTCGTTCTGCCAGTCAAGGGCGTAAGCCTGCGACGGCAGCTCAAACGTGATGGCGTCGGTGCTGGCAGAGCCTTGATACTCAACGGAAATTTTAGACGTAAGAAAGTAGTCGTCAGCGAACGTAGACTGTGTCATTTGTGTCAGGGGGGCGAAGAAGGAGGTTGTGCCGGTAGCGTCGGTGTAGGTGGTGGTTGGCGTCGTCGTGTCGGGCAGGCAAGTTTTATTGAGTTCGTATTACCTAAGCCAATTATTTTCTTCCCCTGTCACACCCATTTTCCTCTCAACACCTGTCAACAACAACAACAACATCACCAACCATCCGGTGCCGCATTAGCAAATCATCAATGTCCTATTATTCACAGCAGAACAACAACCAGTACGGCTCGGCCGGAAGTAGCATACCCAATACTGCGCCAGGCCTCCAGTTTTTGCCTTCGCAGTTTGAGATCTCGACACGAAATGCTAACAACAACAACACAGCCACGGCGTACCCGACAGCGGCTGGTAGTAGCACCATGGGCAACAAGGGCTTTTTTGGCACGAGCAAAAACCCTACATCCTTTTCATCATCCTTTTCTGCTTCAACTACCAACCCGGCGTTTTCATTTTCTGGCCAGCAGCAGCAGGAGCGCCTCTCAACAGGATTCCTAGCCGCTTTTGGTACGTCCGGCTATCCCGGCGAGCCCCCTTTGCTAGAAGAGCTTGGCTTTAACTTTACTCACATCAAACAGAAAACGCTGATCGTGCTTAACCCCTCTGTTACGGTTGACCAGAACATCATGGCAGACTCTGATCTTGCGGGTCCCATCTTTTTCTGCCTCTTGTTTGGCACGTTTCTGCTGCTGTCCGGTAAGGTCCATTTCGGTTACATCTACGGCTCGGCCATTGTGGGAACGATCTCGCAGTACATCATTCTCAATCTCATGTCCTCGTACAAATCAATTGATCTGACACGGATTGCGAGCGTACTTGGTTATTGCATGCTGCCGCTGGTGTTTATCAGTGCGATAGGCGTTGTCGTCAGCATGGATAACATAATCGGGTATGTGCTCTCCGCGCTTTCCATCATTTGGTGCACAAAATCTGCGTCTGCGATATTCGTTTCAGTGCTGCAACTCTCTGACATGACTGTGCTCGTGGCCTATCCACTGGCACTGTTTTACGGTGTCTTCTCAATCATGACTATATTTGCTGAGGACGTGGTCAACAACTAATTACGTTAGGGGAATTTATGGTGATAGAGACGAGTGTATGTACACAGAACATATGGAATCAATAAAAAAGAAAGAAAGAAAGAAAGAAAGAAAAAAATGAAATAAAACAAAAATAATGAAGTTTATAAAGGAGAATTGGATTAGCTATGTAAAATGATTTATTGGCTGATCTCTGAAATATTTCATGCAAACTTAATGGTAGTGGTTTCCAGGGTAGGGCTATTCAGGTTGATAAGAACAAGTTCACCAGTTTCACTGAATTTGGGAATGGCTACAAGCCGGACCTGTACCTGACCCCCTTTGCCACCGGTACCTTCCACAAGACGCGCGTCAAAGTATGGCTGATTACCAGCAAAGTAGATGTGGGGAGTCTGAGTAATAATGAAGGGATCTTTTTCGTAAAAGGAGTATGCTGCGAGGGTGTCGGGTGCCGTGGGCGCGACGTGCTGCCAGCGGAGGGTTTGGTTGAGCAAGTCGAGACGATCGACCTCAGTCTCGGGCAGATATTTGTACATATCGTTGATAGGCTGGCCTGCGGTACCAAGCACAGTCATACCCGACGCCAGCGTCATCCAATGAGGATTGGTAACAGTTTCGAACGCCGGGCACTCACTCTCTGTGTTGAGTAGCTTGTTACACTCTGGGAAAAGCGAGTGATGAATCGGCTGTTGTGGCATCGTGATATTTGCAAGATCACTATCGCCGGGCATGATTGTAACGGGCACGCTCGAGACAACCTCAGCCAGAAACGAGTCAAGGTGCCGCATAGGCTCCGGGTGAAACTGCGAACTGTCATAACCATACTTGGTCTCAACGGTCTTCGTTTTCTTGTTGTGGTGACCAGCTTCAATGAGCTGGGCAGCACTAGGTAGGAATGCAGTTGAGATGGAAGAGCTTACTTGTGCCGTTTCTTCCTCGTCATTAGCTTCAAGTGAATTGCCAGCCACAATCAATTGCACAATGTGTGCGGACTCGGCCTGGTCATCCGAGCCACCCAGCTCGCCTGTAAGATATTCCTTCAATAGCTGGAGAGGGTAACCCTCGTAGCTGCTGCCCTTAAGTCCCAGCCCAGACAACAGTGCGAGGTATCTTGGTTTTCCGTTCGCTTCTGGAGAAGGGAGTGGTGCTTGTGGTGCATATTCTAGGAATCGGATATCGAGTACGTTAAAATCGCCCGAGGCTAGTTCAGACCCCATGACTGCCAAAACACAACCCGTAACCAGAACCACTTTGTTCTTACTGTTACTGCCTGTGATTAAATCACCGACAAGTTTGACGCGTCCAGACTCGTCTTCCAGGAACACCTCATCACTCTCACCGTCTGTGTACTTTTTTGGTGGCGGCGGAGGAGCGCCAAAGTGCGATGCAGTGATCTCCTCAAGAATACTCGGCTTTAGCTTCATATCGCGATAAATAGTACCCACCACCCAACTGACGCTATTATTACCGACATCAAGTACTTTTAGCGAATATTTAACCTCTTCACCGCCCATCTTTAGCCCGTGCCACGCAGCCTTACCTTGAGAATAGACCGCAGGTCGTTTCTTTGTAAGTCGTGAGTAATAAATATTAGAGTATTGCTCACCGTATTTGCGGTTCGCCATAGATAGGAGATAGTCCTTGTTGACCTCAGTCTCGGCCTCAGCATTGCGCGCGCTCAATTCACGAACGGGCACTTGAAAAACTTCGGCCGATCTAAAAGAACAAAAAAAAACAAAAAAAAACAAAAAAACTTTGAGTTAGCCCAAACAGGATCAAACAACATGATGGAAAGACTTACGAAGGCTCTTGCAAAAATCCAGGCATCGCTATAATATAAAAAGAAGGGCCTGATATCGATACTAAACTGATGATATATCTCTTTGAAAAAATGGGTTGGTGGAGGAAAAGAAATCTTGATTCTAGAAAACAAAACGAAAAAAAACCTCTCTTAACTTAAATGAGAGAGACGCGACGCGTTTCTTTCCTATTACGGTATATTGGCTTGAATATACAAAAATAATTTTTTAAAAAAATGAAATCCATTAAAAATAGAATGCAATTAAAACAACATATGAATTACTGGGGTAATAATGATATCAATATACCAAATATTTTAGGTCGTACCTGCTACCTCTAACGACCACTTGATGCAAATATAACAAATGAAAATAAAATGAATGATTATGAGCCGTTTAATTCACAGGCTCTCCAGCAATTATCGTCTTTGCCCTCTCAATATCCTCCGACTTGATCTCAGCATCGTGCCGCTGATGCTCCGGAATACTTGGACAGTGTCCAATCGACATACCCACCTTTACGAGAGTCTCTAGGGCACCGCTTGAGTTATTCACCAAGTCAGTATCGAACTTGACGCGGCCAGGCTCAAACAGGACAACCAGCGTGCTACCACCAAATTTGAAGTAGCCTAACTCGTCCATACGGTTCAAGTGAGAACCCTCGGTGGAAGTAATAACTGTACTCCCAACCATCATGGCTCCAACACAGACAATCATTACAAGGCCAAACTCAGAAGAATGTACAGGAACAAGGACTCGCACATTCTCGCCAAAGACGTCCAGAGAGGAACGAATGGCCATGGGGTTGACAGTGTAGTATTCACCTTCAATAGTCTTAGGCTGGCCCAAGACACCAGACACAGGCATGTGAAAGCGATGATAATCCTGAGGAGCCAACCTGAAAATGGCAAGACTACCATTAGCAAATCGGTCAACGTACTCAGGATAAGCATCGCCAAACAATCGAGTGATAGAAAAGTCACGCCCCTTAATCCAGATTTCTGTAGCCCTGGATATAGTTGGAAAGTATGTGGATCTGCAATCAGCTGGTGACACCAACACTCTGTTCTCGTTAGGTGCATCCAGAACTCTTGCACCAACTTTGAGCTTGCGGTAAAAAAACTCATTGAACGTTTTGAAGTTCTCAATGGGCTCGAGAACTTCGTTCATATCAAGCTGGTGGAATTTGATAAACGATGGAATCGACCGCGTAGACATTGGGTTATCATACTTCCGACCCTGCTTGATACTAAGACTTTTCAGCATGTTGCGGGCTCTCTTAGACTCCAAATTCTTCGAGCTTCTAATGCCCTTGTACAAAATGCGAATTCCCAGCCTGACATACACGTTCATCTTCTCCTCCTGAATGTAACCCGTCACTCTGTCCTGAACAAGAATGTTCGCAGAATTAGCGCCGAGTCTATAGTTGCCATATGTCACTTTGGAAACTACCTTAGAATACCACCGCTTTCTGGCCTGGTTGGAAGACACAAACTTGTCCATGACAAGCTGGCCGTCGACTGCCCACTCCTGACTAGCACACGTAGCCAAGTGCGTAACAATGTCGATTTCTGCTCGCTTTGAAAGACGGGGTTGATTACAAAACGGACAGGCACTTAACTGGATCATGCGCTCTTGTTCCTGGTCATCATCGTCGTCAAGCCCAGAAATGTAATCAGTGGATACTCGCGGTTGGGTTAATAGGTTGTTGTCCGGGATTTCGACCTTCACTTTTTGTTGGTTGATAGTATCGTTCAAAATTTGGTTCTCCAAACAGATGACCAGCTCGTCAACCGTCAGCTCGTTGTCTTCAACATGTTTTCCAAAGCGCGTGAAAAATGAAATGATAGTCCTTTCTGAAAGAGTCGACCCTAGAGTTTCCAGAAGCTCAGATAACTCAAAAAAGTTCATGGAATCCGACTCGTCCGTATCAAAAATCTTGATTAAGCCTCTCCAAAACTGTTGACGGAGAGCTGCATATGGTAAAAATCGGGCTTTAATGTATAGTTTGGGACTATGCTTCTCTTCATACTTTTGTTTCGTAAGAGTCAGCGGGAGCTCAAAAGGAATCATCTTGTCGTCGTTGAGCTGTGAAATGGTTTTGGCGTCAATTGCAGTCTTGCTGCCCCTGCTGTCCCGACTTCCTCGACGATTAGTTTTATTAGAAAATGCTGGGCGTGGCGGCTTTTCTAACATATCATCAGAAAATTCGTCTCCGGAAGGTGGAGACGGGCTGTGATTTTTGGAGTAGAGATTATCAAGATCATAAAGAAGGGTATCTGGATCAGGAACAGGTGCATGTCTAAGAACGTTTGACACTGCAAAATCAGTACTTGCCACAAAATCGTTTAATGTAATTTTGTCTTTATCCATAACCGCAAAGTTAATAGAATATGCTTGCTCGTGCTTGAGAACCGGAAATGTGAGTTTTTCGTTAAACACAGGGTTAAGAGTATGTCGTTTCCAGGGAGTTCTAAAAGTCTTCTTTCCGAAAGATACAACGACAAACGGATCCATATCAAAGCCAGTTCTAGTCATGTTATTCATTGGAGGTAGATCAGTGGCGCTTATGATCTCCAGATATATGACACCTACAACAGAGCTTCTAGAGTTGAACTCGAAGTATCCTCTTGGAACCCGCTTTCTTCCCAGCTTTCGTCGTGATTGCTTGGTTCTCATAGTGGGGACATTTACCAGGTTTTTTTGTGATTTGGGAATCAGCAATGATACTGTGCGCTCTACAGGCACGAAATCCTCATCATTAGCATTTTCTTCGTTCTCTTCAAAATCATTATCAGGCAGCATTGTGTATTCGTATTCACTGATATCTGTGGCGTCGCTGACATTTTCTTCCATTGTCGTGATAGCGAGACCATTTAAAATCTTTTCATATTCTAAAGGGTTAAACTCGTCCGAGTCTTCAAAATCTCCACAGTCTTCCGACGTATCGGTTTGATAACCTTGCTCTATATCCAAGGTATCAGAAAATTCTGTCCATCCTTTACTCAGATCGACATCACCTACCAGCTTGAATGATAAATCGAGAGCACCTACGACGGAGGAGGTGGTAGGCCCGTTTGATCTCAGCCTTACGAGATTATAGAGCTCTTGGTGAAAAAACTGGCCCTCTTTAAACAGATCGTACACGTTAATAGCCGCTTCACCAATGTACTCTTTTCTAAAGCGCTCTTTGTTCCACAGAATGACCACAATTGAGGAGTTGTGAAGCCAGCCTTTTAGTGGAATCAAAAAATTACCATTCCAAACAGGATCGTTTGATTTTGGGATTGCCTGAGTTGAGTACCTGAATTTGTTGGCATGAACAACAGCATACTGAAAACAACGGAATAAAAAAACGTGGGTGTTAACAAAGGCTAAGTTCAATTGAGTCTAAACAGATGATTTACTTACAGCATTGCAATTTTTCTTCCTTGGAAGAACAATACTATGGGCCTATAAAATGTGTTGGTTAGATAGGGCTTTGCTGTCAAGAGTTTTTTGTGAAGGTAAGGATCATACTCTGTTGACCTGGATGCACAAAAATATCTCGTCGAACGAGGTGGGCGGGGGTTGCGAGGCCAGCGGTTGATTCGCTTTCCGACGCTTGTAAGGAAGCAACCGCATGTTTCTGTAAATTACAGATAATATCTACAGACAGAAAGATGAAGTAGTGAATGGTAAGAGAAAAAAAAAGGGGAGAAGAAGTTGAATAAATCAAAAAAATAAAAGGATTCTGACATTGAAGAAGGCAGATTTATAAGGGAAATAAAAAAAAGGATGAAAGACCGAGAAATCAAATAATCAGAAATAGGTATACCCTAGAGTTAGTGATAAAAACCAAATTTGTAGTGTTTTGTTTAAAATTACGCCGTACTTAGGACTAGCATTTACAATTTTTGTATGTTACGATTTACGTTATTTACAGTATATATAGCGATATAAGCAGATAATCCTGAATAAGGCTCTACTCTTTGAGTCTCCGAGCCTGTTGTCTACCTCGAACACCTATGTTTCTTCGCATGTTTGGCAGTAGGCTGAATGCTGCAGCGCAGGCCAACGGATACCGCGGTATCTATTACATCACTCCTGTTTCAGCCCTTCCCCATCGATAGCTGAAACGAGCCAGAGATCCCTGAGTGAAAAAGACCATTAAAGAAAACAACCATGCCATGAAATAAGACAATAGGTTCGAATATCACGAGGACTAAGATCTAGTGATGAAGTTTGCTAACTTTTTTTCACTAGTTCTGTATTATTATCATCTTAAAATAACTATATGTAATTAATATTATTTTTTTGTAATGATGCACAACATGCTTCACACATACCTGTAGGTGGATTATTGTCATCGACAAAAAGTTATAGTGGAGTCGATTCTGAAACTTGTATCTAATCATTTAGGACAGCTTTGTTACTATTCATTCACTCATACATAAAATGGGGTAATGAAATCCGTTGAGCCTACCACAGCTCGAAAAACTGCCATGATTCTTGATATTGAGACAATTAATCGGTACTGATACTCAGCAACTTGTGACAGCCCTTGCAGGTTCTAGACACTTGCACTAAACTCTCATATTTTTGCAAAAACTGGTATGAAAAGCCTACTTGCTAGTAGCGCTTCTGCCTACAGTTACAGGGATTTTCCCCTCAATGAACCTGAGAGATATTTTTGAGAATATCTGTAAAGCCTTCGCTAACAATGTCGGCCTCGCCGAGGACATGAAATTTTGTTGCTACGAAATACCACAGATCTGAGATATGTATTTTCCAGGTTTTGCTTTAACTAAATTTTTTCTATTCTCCAGCCAATAATAGTAAAGCGAAATGGAAAAGCTGTGCGAGAAAGAGAGAACAAGACCCTTTTGATTAGCAATACCTAAGGAAACAAATAAATTGGGTGCACTTGGAATCTTTGGTGCGGAATTTAAGTCAGTTTGCCATTTGGGCTTTTTTATTTTTTTATTTAATTTTTTAGCTAATTTTATTTTATTTTATTTATTCAATTTTTTTTTTTTTTTTTTTGGCTGTTATTGACTATGCGGCCAAGTTAGAATGATCTCACTCTTCTTTGCCTTGAACCTTGATTTAACTGTTCATGATACCAGATGCGGAACAACTAAATCCTCAGTTTTTCCCAAAATTCATACATTTTTAACCATTTCAATTGTTTGATTCAGTTTTGCTGATTTCTCGTTAAAATTTGAATTAGTTTTATTGAAAGCTTAGGGTCTTATTCTTTTGATTTGAGAATTAAATACTCAATGTCGGAAAATTCTGAGCAACCCCGAATTGTTTAATACTATGACGTACCATTTCCCAAAAAAACCAAAAAGGCTTGTACAGAAAATATGTTAAACACCCCTTACCCAATAAAATATCACTTACAGCTTTAACTTAAATTAATAAGTCTTAAAGTATAAATCACTCAATTTTAAACTTCCCAAACAGAATTGCTGAAGTGCTTGCTTCTACACGTCTGCCCCACACGTCATAAACATAAAACACAACAATAACAATCACTCTTCCTGAGCTTCACGATGAGCCGTCTTTATCCAAAGAGCACCTTCAAGAAGTCTATAAAAGAATACAGTGATGGTGCGCCTTTGACTAAGAATGCCGATGCCTTGGTATGCTGATCCAAAGAAGTCAATATGATATATTCGTTTAATCAATGCTAACGCGACCTCTAGCTTTACCTGGATTACATTCTTTTCCTAAAGTCGTAAGTTTCCTCCAATATGTATTTTAAATGATATTTTTTCTAATATAAAATTTTAGACTTATCCAAAAGGCAGAAGGAGAAGCTGCTGACTCTAATGAAAAGCAAATATCTCGAAGACACATTGAGAAGCATATTCAGGTCAGTTCAGCGTCAAAAATTTCATCACTATTTGCCGTCCCTCTAACAAATTTTTACGCGATTATAGGATACTTTAAGAGAGTTCAAAGGATGACAATTACAACTTATTTGCCTATATTTTCATATTTTGACAGTCTATTCATGTTTTGAACTTGACTTCTTTTTTTCGCATCATGACATTGATACAGTTACTACGCGGTCAGATATGAAACAAATTTATCACGTCCATGTTTTATCTTGTTTTTCCCGAATTTCCATAATGCTAAGGATTTTCAAGATACTACTTACTTTTATTTTGTAGTATCCTGAATGTTTGGAAACGCCAATTTCACAGACATGTCATAACATGCGATCTGACAATGTACATCACATCAAATCAACTATCTCAGATTATTGACAAGTTTTAAAAAATGTGATCTTAAAATTTATTGATCCTTTTTTATTATTCAAATACAATAGCACTCTCTTTCAATATTTCTATTTTTTTCAACTTTTTTTTTATTTTTTCAACTTTTTTTTTATTTTTTTATTTTTTTATTTTTTTATTATTGCTACCATTCATCACGTTCAAACTAATATTCATGCCTGCTTCTTTTACCCAAAGAGCAGGGAAATCTGCTCCCAGACTCATTAGTGACGTATTGACATATTCTTTTGGTTCGAAAACTCTTTCACTCAGCCCATTGGAAGCCAGCAAACTTCCTCTCCCTAATACTATTCACAACGCTGTAGCTATCAAGTATCCATTTCCATATTACTCTATCACGCCTGAAAGCTCGCAAATTTATTGTTTACTTTACGCAAACAACGAAAATCTCTTTTATCTCAATTTTAATTTTGTCAAAGGTGCTCCTTTAAGCTCTGGACAAATTCACAACTTTCAGATGATAGAACCGTCCAGTTCTTTTGATGACGATCTTCCCGTTGATCCAAAAACCGAGGTTTACAAATATCAGTGTTTGGTAACAGCGTCAACTCTTGAGCTCACATTCAACACAACCTTTTTTCTTTTGAAACCTTGAAGGATTTTGAGAAAGATGCGATAATTCAGCATACAGACGCATTCAAACTTGAAAAACCAGAGACTTATGCTGAGTTACATGAAAGTAATAAGAAAGAATATATGACCAGTCTTGAATGTTTTGAGGTTCTCTATGAGCTTATTCGCGACCTTTAGAAAATCCAGCTATGCTCATGATTTCCTCTGAAAGCCCTATTTTAATCTTGGGATTTAACCAGAATGTCATACTTCCTCGGTTATTCTTTCAGTTTGACACTGAGCCTAAAATGTGGATTTCTCCAGATGTTTTTGCCCTTCCAAAGATTCTGACAAGACCATACGCCAGACTCTTATTCGAGCTTAACACAAAGTTGCTTTTCACTTTAACTAGCCCTGTTTCTTTAGATGTACAAGATGATTATCTCCAATCTTTTGTTGCCCTGGGTACAGTTGAGAAATTTGATGATTTTTTAGTAATTTTCTACTATGACCTCCAAACTTCAACTGATCCTGAGAATTAGGAACGCTATTTCCATGCTTTTGAAACTATTGCCAATTACTGCAATACCGAAGTTTTTAAGAACAAGGTCTTGGAAGTGTTGGTATTGTCTCCATTCTCATATTATGATGATGAACTTACAGCTGCTTACTCTACTTTCAACCTTAATATCACCGACACTATCAGTGATAAACTTTTGATCGATTTTTTCAAACGGTCCGCTAGAAACAATCCAGACTTTGTGGTGTCTCTTACTAGTAGCTTAAAAGCTATAATATCGCAATAGCGATGACCTGAAGGCTTTAGTTCGATTGGATGTCATGACTTTTGAGGAAGCGTTGTCTCGGCTTAAGATCGATTATAAAGTTGTCGATCCAAACATCATTTACATAGCCTACACGACTGGAGTAGTACCAGACGACTCCGAGGGCAAGAAAATAACAAGTAGAACTCTTCTTGTTATAGTCAAGCACTTGAGAAGCGATCTTTTGCAAGAAAAATACTACGAGACCTTTGTTGACTATCTCTCTCCTATGTCACTGGAAAGGGCATGTGAGCAGCTTGGTGTTAATTTGAACACTACTGAGGAACATCTTTTTGCTATGTACAATGTTAGAATAACTGATTTTTTTGATGATACCTTCAAGACCCTTCAAGCTTTTGCCCTTCTTTAAGAGCATCTTGACAAGGTTAGTTCGGATAAGGAAAGCTTACTGTCTACGGATTTCACTGACTCTGAAGACTTTGATGGTGATAGTAGCATTCAAAATATTTCAGTAGGATTGGAAAATGTTGGAAACACTCTTTACTTCAGTATTACTTTCCCTATATCCATTGAGAGTTATTATCATCAGGTATTTTCATGATTATCAACAGGCCGCGTCATCTGAACTCAAAAACGAAAAAGTAATTGCCGGAACTGTTGACTTGAATGACGACAAGCGCTAATGTAAGTTTGTTCCTCTCCTTGGTGAGTTTTTCTCCCAGATAGTTAATACCAATCTCAGGGCCATAACACCTAACCACGTTTTGGCCTTCCTCACATTATATCCTTTACACAAAAGTTAGCGTGCTGTTAAGCCTACACGTTCGTTGATTGATGAGAAAGGGAAGGGATGGATGAAGCAGATATAGAGAACGATGAAAATCTCTCTTCTAAAAAATCTTTTTCAAAAAATGCAAGTGATGGATCTGATACCAACGCCACGTCCGTTTGTCTGACCACATGTTGACTGAAGACATTAAAGCTCATATATCAACTTCCTCTGACACTCAAATAATCAGAGAACTGGTTCAAGATGACCTGAACTTAAATGAAAGCCTTCTTGGCACTCAACAAGACCTTGTTGAGTGTATCGAGAATGTGATGCTCCATATTGGTGTTGCTTGTGAAGGTCCCTAAAGTGATTATGACAATAAACCCGGTAGTCTTGCCAAGGATTTGTTTTATAGAAAAATTAAACAGACGTTGGATTTTAATCTTTCATCTAAGAGGGACTCAAGAGAATCTAATCAAAGATCCAAGATTGAGTCTTTCAATAGTTTGATGATTGACGTGGCTGAAGGTCCCAGAACTCTTTATAATGCTCTTGATGCCTTTCTTCAGACAGAAACCGTTACTGTCGGTAATATAGAGAGGGTGCGAAATCTTTCTATTCAAAAGCTTCCTCCTGTGCTACAAATTCAGATCCAGCGGACCCAGTACAACACTTTAAACGATTGTGCTTATAAATCCACTGCTCTTTTGGACTTTGACGAAGTTTTGTACATGGACGACTACATGGAGTTGGATGATGATAAAACTATTGAGAGGAGAAAAAAGTATAATTTTTGGAAGGAGGAACTCGAAATCCACAAAGCATTAGTCGACGAATTTAGAAGTATTACAGAAGGCTCTTATTTCAAGTTATTTTCTACTAACATGGTTTCCAGGGTGATTGCAGCACCTTATATGCCTTGAAGACAACTTATGACTGGCTTAGCATGCAGAAAGAAAGAAATGAACTTGTCATCTCGATTGAATCTAGCACCATTCATCTTTTAGAAGATATTTTGAGTGAAGTTGATAGCAATGTTTGGAGTGAGTAGTCTTTTGCGATTGCTTACAAATTTGGCATACTAATGAGATATTGTAGCATATGAAGAGCGGATCAACTATTTAACCCACCGAATCAAGAGATATCAGTGCAAATTCTGGAGAACTCCATACAAGCTCCCATGCTGTATTTGTTCACATAGGTCAAGTTGACTTTGGTCATTATTGGGTTTATATCAAGGACCACCAGCGCAATGCCTATCTGAAGTTTAACGATGAGAAAGTTACTGAGACGTCTAAAGAAGAGGCGCTTTCCAAGAAAGAAAATAATTTTGCTACACTGTATTACTTGGTATACATTAGCGAGGAACACATCAATCTTCTTACAAATTTTGAAGGGAGCCAAAAATAGGATATGAACATGTTGGTTTAATTTATTTAATAAGAGTAATTAGGAGAATTATGTAGCTTGAAGTTTATGATTATGTGTACTAACTGACCGGTTTTTAACAAATGCAAATCAAAAAAAAAAGAAAAAAAAGAAAGAAAATAAAGGAAAAAAAAAAAAAATCGTTACTCTAAGATATTTCCGTATAGGAAAGTATCTTGCTTAGTCCAAACTACCTCGTTCTCTATCCATCGAGACAATTGAGGTCCGTATACTGTAGGTGGTGGCTGACTGACCTTGGTGACCAGAAAAGCGGCACTTGCTTGGGCAATACCGTAAATCAACACGCAGCTGACCATGGGAAGATTTTTGACCAGCCAATAAAATGCCATGCCAAATCCAAACATGATTCCCTCCCGGGTTCGTAGCCAATGGGTCTTATCTGTTCTAGAAAACGGAACTCTAGTGAAAAAAGGGGAAAGAAGATCATTTACAAGACTTCTCGAAGCCCAGAATGAAGACAGGATCAAGATAGACTGATTTCTGTCAAGAAAAGTCATACCGGACATGAAAAGTGTAAATGCAACGGGCGCGCCCATGACCTTGTGTGTGCTGAAGAGGAGTATCGTCGGGATGACAAGCGGGCCAATAATGGGAATAAAAGAAAGACCAAAACAGGAAAGAGTTAATGCAGATCGTTTAAGGTTTCTAGTCAGAAACAGCTTGAATTGCCTATTTTCTTTGACTTGATCCAGTATCAAGCTGGCGTTGTATTCACTAATGTCAGATAGTTGAGGCTGGTTTCTAAAAAATCTTTCTGGGAATTCTTCAGAGTCCTTGATGCTGTAGTAGCTCTTTTGTAGCGACTCATAGTATTTGGGATTGCTGTATTGCAGGGCAACGAGAAAAAGATCGTCAAGGTGTGTGCCCATAAACCTGATACTTGAGATCAAGATAAACCCAATATCAAACACAGACGAAAGAATGAAGTAAAAACTCTGAACCAGCTGCTTCATAGACTCTGGTTGTGAAACAAAAACTTGCTCTATGAGCCATACCACACAGCTTAGCCACCAAACTGGTAACATGATAATAAGCTGGATGAGTAGGGATAAAACTATGGCTTTAAATAGCAGTCTGATTTGTTTTGATGTGTATAATCGGTTATTGCGGAACGCTCGCAAGCTACCAAGCAAGCTGAGTTGGGCGCCTCTAAGGACCGCAATGGCTGAGAACCCAACCGGCGGTCGCGACATGAAAATCGGTGATGGCATGGTAAGGAACAGATATCTTGACTTCAATTTTTGTATAAATTGAAAGAGAAAAAAAGAAATAAAAAGAAAAAAGAAACGGGTACTTTGGTATATAAAAGAATTGAAAAGGAGCTTGTACAGGCCTGCTTTTCATTGCAATCAACCTCAGCAAGGATGTAACCTGTCCGTATTGGGAATAAATGAGAAAAGCTAAGAAGTTTAAACTTTTCCGGATTATTCTGGACCCAGTGATTGTGCTAAAACAATTCGTGTTGCTGCTAAACAGCAGTTTATATGACATGTCTGAAGTTATATTTGACTATTTAATGCGCACTATTATGTAATGAACGCGTCGTTATTCCGAAATAGTAATTAAAGGGCGCGTTGAAATAGGTAAATTCAATTTTTTTTTCCCATCCTTTTTTACACTCTCCTCATCAATACTCTTATCATTGATCCCCATAATCCAATTATGCCAGAAGCCAAGGAATCATACTATGATATTAATAAAGAGCTGACGGAATTGAGGCACTTTAATCATCCTTACAAGCCTTATGATATTCAGCTCGATTTTATGAAGACCCTGTACTCAACACTGGAGTCTAAGAAGGTTGGGATTTTTGAGAGCCCCACAGGCACAGGAAAAACACTTTCTCTTATTTGTGGGTCCATGTCCTGGCTTCGCGATCACAATAGAGGTGAGTTTGAAAAGTTCTTGGATGATTTGAACAAGGATGACAATGACAATGAACCGGCCTGGGTCCGCGAGCATACGCGCAAGATCAAAGAGGACGAGATGTTGGAGCGAATAAAAGAGTTTGAAGAAAAACTAGAACGTGTGAGGGAAAAAGAACGAAAGGCATCTCGAATCAGTGCTATAAATGGAAAGCCACGACGCGTCAAGCGGCAAAACATTGTAATTGAAAACGAAAAACCCGATGATGATGACTTTTATCTTTTAAAGGATGACGACGAAAATCTTACATTGGCACTTGATCCGGCAACTTCTGCATTGCTTGCGTCTCTAGATGACCCAATCCCTGATAACGATTTGGCGCCACCTAAGGAAAAGGTCAAAATCTATTTTGCATCTCGAACTCACTCTCAACTTTCACAATTTGTTGGGCAACTGAGATTACCAGAGTTTCCACCTTCTGTCAATTCTAAATTAGTACCACGGGAATCCACAAAGGAAGTCTCATTATCTTCGCGTAAACACTTATGCATTCATTCAAAAGTCTCAAAGTACAATACCGTGTCGCAGATGAACGATGCGTGTCATGACATGGCCAAGAAATCCACCACAAGGTGCAAGTTTCATCTAAACATGCATGAATTAAAAGATCAGGTTTTGCAGCGAGAGTTCCAGAACAAGGCACTTGCAGAAATCAAGGATATCGAAGATTTGGCAGACCTAGGTCGAGAACTTCAAGTATGCCCTTACTATGCTACGAGAGAGGTGGCTGGCTGGTGTGATGTAATTGCACTGCCTTATCAGTTATTACTTCAAAAGGAGGCAAGAGAATCTTTAAACATCTCTCTTGAAAACTCCATTGTTGTGATCGACGAAGCCCATAACCTTCTTGACGTCATTTCTTCTTTATACTCAATCTCCATTACGCATACAGAAATTAAACGATCACTGCTGGGTCTCCAGACCTATTACAACAAGTTTTCTAAACGGCTGGGCCGAAACAATCTTGTCAATCTATCAAAACTAATTCAGGCTGTCAAAGCTTTAGAGAGCTTCATGACCAAATCGCTGGAGAAGCCGCGTAACCAGGTTGCACCTGGCAAAGAGATCAAGCTATCTGAGTTTTTTTCGAAGTCCCATTCTCTGGATATGATTAATTCTTTTGAGATGGAAAAGTTTATTAAGAAAACCAAGCTTGTTTTTAAGATTGAGAGCTACCTCGACAAGCTGGCTGTAGAGGAAAAGAAATCTTCATCTAATTTGGTCTTAAGCAAAACCATGTCCTTCCTGTCAGCCCTTGGCAATCCATCCTGGGAGGGAAAGTTTTCATATAGTTGGAGTTCTGACAAAACTTTACAACTGGAGTACATCTTGCTAGACCCTAGTTTTCCATTTAAAGAGATTATCACCAAAGCCAGGTGTACAATTCTGGCAGGAGGTACCATGAAGCCCATGGATGACTACTTAAACTATCTATTCCCGTATCTTGAGCAGTCTCAGATCACACAGTTTTCCTGCGATCATATCATCCCCGATGAGAATCTGGTTGTTTTGCCAATAGCTGAATCCACGGCTGGACAAAAATTTAGTTTTACTTTTGCCGAGCGAAATTCCAAGCCCATGATTAAAGAACTGGGTCTTACAATTCTTAGCATGATAAAGAAGATACCGCATGGTGTGGTAATTTTTTTTCCCAGTTACTCTTATATGAATTCAGTAGTGCAGATATGGCAGAGCCAGCTCACTCCTCGGGGTCATTCAATCTACGAAGAAATCAATTCTTTGAAGAAGGTGTTCTCTGAGCCTCAAACTGCTTCTATATCAGTTGAAGAAGTTCTTGACCAGTTTGGCACAGAAATTCAAACCTGCAAGGATGCTAATGACCCAACTCACACGGGCGCAATTCTATTTTCAGTAGTCGGTGGAAAAATGTCTGAAGGAATTAACTTTTCAGATGATTTAGCTAGAGGTGTGATAATGATTGGATTACCCTTCCCGAATGCGTTCTCTGCTGAGATGGTTGCAAAGAGAGAGTATGTTGAAAACAAAGTTCTTGAAGCTGGCGGAACCAGGGACGAAGCCCGCGCAAAGGCTCGAAATTTTTACGAAAATATTTGCATGAGAGCTGTTAACCAATGTGTGGGTCGTGCAGTGAGACACGCCCTGGACTACTCATCTATTATTCTTATTGACGCCAGATACCAGAACAAGCCTATACAAGGAAAGCTGTCGTTCTGGGTCCAGAAGAGAATACATCAGGTAGTCAGTGTTGAAAATGCTAATGATACTTTAAAGCAGTTTTTTGTAACCAAGAAATGAAGTAAAATTAATTACCCGGATTTTGCATTTTTTTCATTTCATTTATTTTATTTTTTTTAATTTTCTGCCAAACCTTTAAACATCCCAATTGTTTTGCTGTGATCAATTTTTTTTTCTCACTAGTGTAAACACAACGTGAAATAAACACAAGACAACGACAATGCCTGCTGCTGTTATTGACCCAACTACAGCGACAAGCAATTCATTCAAGCTAGACTCTTCAGCATCTGTTTTGCTGTCGGAATTGGGTGAATCATCGCGCAATTTACCCAACTCTTCGTCAGTTTTGGGGGCTATCCAACTTGGCTTGAATGAAATCAGCAAGCGTGCTCATGAGCTACGAAAAGACCTGCCCGTTGACAACAACACGAAAGCGTATGTTAATATTAATGTTTTTTTTATTTTTGTCTCTATTTTTGATTCTAACTTTCTTTTACTAGTCACTACTTATTGGCTGGAAGTGGTGTTAATGCTGAGAACATTAAATCTGAGCTTCAATCTATAAACCTTTACCAACACGTCGATAGTTCGGAACGTTTAACCTCAGAAATTGACATCGATAGTTACCTCAGATTCAGAAAGGAGGACAGTATAATTCTTTCTATTGAGGATTCAATTCGATCCACTTCACTCGACTTTGACAATTTCATCAATCAGACCGTTTCCTTTGACTGGAAAACACGAAAAGAACAAATCTGCCAGTATTTCGGTCTTTCATCTATTAAAACTAGACCTACCACAAACGATAAATCTCCTCAGTTCAACGGTGCATCTTCGATCATTCCCAAGTGGACAAAGGGATCACTCGGCAGATCAGTTTTGGGGACTTATTCGGCGACAGAGGATTTCACAGATGTCGAAGCTCCTCAATTGCTGCCAGGTCAGATTGTTGGCTCCAAACTATCCGTATACTCTCAAGAAAACGCAAACAAGTATATTTCCATTATTCAGGATCTTAACAAATATCGCCAAATCAGCAAGCCTTACCCCATTTCACAGCAATTTCACGAAGTTTCCAAGAGCTTAGGTTCCGATATCAGGTCACTGCAAATGCAGGATGTTTGGAATATTATTAAAGAAATCACTGGCGAGTCTCTTAACGAGTTTATTCCTGAACGTAAATACGCTCATGCCTATTTAAACTCTAGGGAGAACTCTCCTGACTCTTCGAGTTTACGACGACGCATAATCCATGGTACTAAACGGTTCCTAGAAAAGCAGTTTCTAGCACAGATCGAAAACAACATCTCACGAAACCCTATTGAGGCACAGCTTGGTGGTGTGCCGTCAGTGTACAACAAGATTAGAGCGGCACTGAATCTCAAGTTTTCAGAAAACGGCAAATGGGTTCATCCTTCTCTCGAAATTGTCAACAATGTTCCAATTTGGGCCCTTATTTATTTCATGATTAGATCCGGCTGCCTCAAGGACGCTTTGGAGTTTACTTTGGCTAATAGAGAAGCATTTGAAAAGCTAGGCTCATCATTTCCCATTTATCTCAAGGCTTATGTCGAATCGCCAAGCCATACTCTGACCAACAACTTACTAGATAGCATTAGAAAAGAGTTTAACGAGCAGCTGCGGTTCTTTGACGAAAGCAACTCTGATCCTTACAAGTACGCATTATTTAAGATTATCGGCAGATGTGAGCTTTTAAAGAAGACGTTTCCTGGTGTTGTCGAGACTACGGAAGACTGGCTCTGGATTCACTTTTCTCTTATTTCCGAAGTCTCTGACGAGATTAGTACTGTTTTCGACAAGTACACCTTAAAAGATCTGCAAGCTACTATCACCAGGTTTGGTCCCGACTACTTTGATCCTGAACGCAAGAGCCCTGGTTTATATACTCAAGTCCTGGTGATGAGTGGTTTGTTTGAAAAGGCAGTTCATTATGCATACAAGTTTTCCAAGCTTGATGCAGTGCATTTTGCGATTGCCCTGACCTACCATGGCCTGCTTCGCCCCTTTTCACAGACCAGCAAGTTGCACACGCATCTTCTAGATACTGTGTCAGAGAAAGATGAGCTCAACTTTGCGAGACTCATTGGTACATTCACCAAAAAGTTTAGACGCACTTCTTCAGTTGATGCTGTTGAATACTTGGTTTTGATCTGTTTAAATAAGGATTTGAATGGCAAGAATGGCAAGGAGCAGCTGAACCTTTGCCATGAAGCTTTGAAGGAACTGGTGCTTGATACCAGAGACTTTTCCAAGATTCTTGGTGATATTAGAATGGATGGCACGAGAATTTCTGGCGCAATTGAACAGAGACTGGGTTTGATTGCTCTGGAGAGCCTTGATCAGTACCTTCAAGTCATTGCTGAACAGGCTGCTACCAGAGCGGAAGAGGAGGGCAGGATTGCGGATGCCATTCTATTATACCAACTCTCTGAAGACTTTGACACTGTTATCACTCTTATCAATAAGTCTCTGGGCGAATTGCTCAGTGTTTCGCAGCTGGGCCAACCTCTGGCACCCGTTAGCATCGACGGCACTCCGTTGATTACCACTACAACCGAAGACCCAGCTCAGCTAGCCAGACACATTATGACAGTTTACCAGGGTAATATTGGCATGTTCCACAAGGTAAAGCCCAAAAACCGCGACACTTGTGCAATGTTGTTGGGCATTGTTGATGCCTGGAATTCATTTGCCAAGGGCGCAGTTGAACAATGCCTCAAAGAAATTAACAAACTTAACATTTTATTACTTGATCCAAGCGCTGATGTTGGCATGGTACGAACCCGGGCCCAACAGTTTCCTACTCTTCATCAGTCTGTGGCCCGCAACGTCCCTACCCTGTTGGTGATGGTGATGCGATGTTGCACCTTGATTTGTGAGCAGCTGAATACTTCGTTTTATCATAATGAGGGCAGACACGCCCAGATGGTTGAAATGCAGGGAATTTCGCGCAATTGTATGATTTACGCCGGCATGATCCAATACAAAATGCCACACGAGGTGTTTATGGAATTAACTAGACTGGAGATTAAGATTTAGTATTAATGGAGGAATTTACATAGTTTCAATAAACATGAAACCTTTTATCAAAAATCTTTTTTTTAAAATTTTTTTTTTTTTTTTCTTTTTTGATTTGCATAATGGGAGCTTGTTTAATAAATAAAAGTAGACGAGTCAAGACTCAAGTCTTGGAAAAGCGTAGCATAGCCCGGTTGCGGGAGTGTTGAGGGTTAATTAATCAGTGAAAAAAAAGGCAATAGAAACAATCAGGTATGAGCCTATCAACATGATGCCCTCAAGCCAATTTGACTCGCCGTCATTGACAATGTAGTAGAGGATCATCACGGAGATGAAAAGCACACAGGTCTCAAAGGTAGTAAAAAGCAGGGACATGGGTTGTCCGAGGACCCAGCCGAGAATAACCATAAAGGGGGTCATAAAAAGAGCAATTTGCATTGAGGAGCCAATTGAAACGCCAACTGCCATGTCCATCTTATCCTTCATGGCGCAAAGCACAGCAGTGGCATGCTCGGCGGCGTTTCCGACAATGGGGATCAGGATAATACCGATAAAGGTTTTGGACATGCCCGTGGACGCGACAATAGGATTCACGGCAACCACAAGGTAGTCAGCACAAAAGGTGACAATGACAGTGATGATGAGGAGCAGCACAATGGCCTCAAGCTTGGTAAGGGTTATCCCCTCTTCGTCAGAGACAGGTGAAGCTACAGAGTCAGATACTCCGGTATAACTGTCAGCTCTAAGTGTAGAGGTTTCAAGACCCGTTTCCAGGTCATCGTAAGCACTGCCACCTTCTACTGTTTCTATATCGCGGTCTTGGCGTTGTTGAAGCTCAGCAGTCACATTGGCCTTGGCCTGCTCATTTTGGGCTTCAAAGTAATTCGCGTGTGTGCGCAACTGAAATACAAGATAGCAGATGTAGACTGTTAGCAGGACAAGCGAGGTGCCCCGAGAAAGCGCCAGAACTGACTGGAAATGATCCGGGTGCGCCGCGTTGAAGGCGGCTGGAATAAGAAGTGAGGAGGTCGCCAGCGCCATAAGTGCCGACATAGTCTGCGCTACAGTCACATTGAAACGCTGTTGTACACGACCCAACCCACCAAAAAAAAACGAGCAACCCAATACAAGCAAAATGTTGGATAGAATTGAGCCCATCATTGAAGCCTGAACTAGCCGGATCTCACCGCGTGCAAGGGCAACGACGGCCACAATCAACTCAACGGCGTTACCAAAACTTGCGTTAATAAGGCCACCCACTGTCTCGCCAACATGCTCAGCGAGTTCCTCGGTAGCGTACGAAAGCAGTGAGGCCAGTGGGATTATGGCAAAAAAGTTGAGAGTAAATACCACTACTGGAGGCCACAGGAGGAAATGACTCAGAATGCCTAGGGGCGCAAGTAGTAGCAAAACATGCAGATAGGAGGAGAAGAGAACTTGCTTCGACTTGGATAAAGAGCTGGGGGAACTATGGCACTGCAATTTGTGCATTTGCGTTGGTATGAGCAATGGCGTATACTCTGTTGACATTTTAATGAAGATGCTATTATTTGTGATCTTGATGTGATTCCTTATTTGGCTAGAAGATGGGCTGAACAAATTGATGATATCGTTGATCTCAAAACATTCGATGTTGGCTAAAACAAGAGAGTGGTTTCAGACCAAAAGAAAGAAAAAAAAAAGCTGATTGGCGTGTGAAAAGAAAATAAAAAAACAAGTAAAAAAAAATTGGAAAGAAGACAAAAGCTAGGTGTTTATAAAGACTTAGAAACAGATAGGTTTGAACAGACAAGGTTTTTGCTACATTGTTTGTTGTTGCTGATTTGTTTAATTTTTTACTTGCTGCGCGCTGGCATAGCCTTAACAGGACTCTTTTGGTCCATGCAGAGTCAGCCGTGCCTGCTCCATCGCCTTTTTTTCTTTTTAAGGTATTGGGAACAGCAGCCACAAATTAAAAAAAAAATTTTTAAAAACATAGTTTTTTTCCCTACCAAAAAAAAAAATAATTTGGACTTGCATGCCCAATAATCTTGAAAATATATTTACAGTGTATCCAAAAAAAAAAAGTGATGCCAAATTACAATGAATGACTTTTTAGCTATTTTGAGAAACCGTTGATATGGGATACTTGGAATGCCACAAGTTTTGGCGTGAAAATGTCGTCACCCTTTTAGGCGCACTGGTTTTGCATGATAAGATATAGCTATCGTTCAGTTGCAATTAATTAGTCCCACGACAAAACAAAAGGCCTTGCTAGTCCGGAAAGATAACTGATCTTTTTTTTTTTTTTTTTTTTTTGACCGCTAGATTTGAACTGAGCCCGCCTCTGAACATGATAGCAGCGCAGCGAGAGGTACAGTTTAGAAACGGCGCGCGGTGAATTTATGTAACAAATCTGGCTTATGACTTCAGAAAACCAATCAATCTATGTGAAAAATTATAAAAAAAAAAAGAAAAAAAGACTGTCAATCTCAAAATATTTTTTGCCGGGCTATCTTAGAATAGCCACTATCTGAATTGTGGATCTGATTGTTCAACCAGCACATGAAATTTAATTACGAAAATTTTAAGCATCTTTTAGGTTTTATCTTGAAAATCTCCGCTTACCTGCAATATGTTTCTTCAAGCAATGATATTTAAACCAATTGAATTAGATTTCTTTGGGTTTTATTATTACTCTTATTGATATTATTACTATTATACTTTTTGAACAAACTAGAATCATTTCTAGAGCTTTAAAGAAATTCGAGTATATCCAAAAGGCCCGAGATCAAAGAGAAATTTAGCAGAGGCCTACTTGACAGATCTATAGCCCTGGCAATTTTTTTTAATTGTTTATATATAATCCATTTTGGGAGAAAAGAGAAAAAAAAAAAAGGCTGGGGCAGTGTCAGTACATCTCAAGGGATGAAGTAGAACAAACGGGGCTATGCTCCCATGTTTCTGGTTTAAACAAACCTTTCCAAGCAAAAAAAAAAAAAAAAAAAAAAAAAAAAAAAAAAAAAAATTATTTTTAAATATATCAATTAAAACTGGTAAATTTTATAAAAAAAAAGAAAAAATTTTTTATTTGTCTCGAAAATAAAAGTGATATAATTTCTGAAAAAATGAGAGTTTTTTTTTTTTTTTACTAAAGAGCATCTTGAGGATAGGTGACTTTACGAGAAACCAT
>JAKUCA010000002.1:0-65383 GCA_030567025.1 Geotrichum europaeum
AAAACTTTGATTAGGAAAGAGTTTCTCTGAATAGTCTAGTTTAAATAATGTGTATATAAATTCTGTTTCCATATTAAAATAACTACGGAGTATATTCCAAAATTAAACAAAGTTACCAAGTATCCACTAATTCATTGCATCGTTGAGAGAAGAATTCAATCCATCAGAACTCTAGGAGTGAAACGATTGTTCTCTCAGATGTGTCTTTGGAGAATAAAGAAATGATGTCACCCTCTTTTTACTCATTTTCAAGATGAGGTTTTCAGATTTTATCTTTACACTGTTTTGAGTATCTTCTTAGACCTTCTTTATGAACAAGTGTTATTAATCAATGGTGTTGAAGGACTCAGGAACCTGCCTTTCTTTATCATCCACCTTTTATCTCTTTCTTTTAATCATGAAACACTAAAAATTATAGTGCTTTTATAAGTCTTGTTTCTTTATTATTATTATTATTAGCTTACGAAGTTTCTTCTAAGTTAAACGTCCCTCGTTACTTCTACTCAAATTCGAGACCAAGAAAATGATTTCTAAAAGTCAGAGGAAAACCAACTCAAAGACGGCTAGAAATATGCTTACTTAGAGTCACTTCAAATTCAGGACACGATCGACGGATAATTGATTGATGGAGCTAGGAATAGTCTATTGAAAGAATCTAATCTTTAAACGTTGAGTCTTTACTCCTGGATTCCTTTTAAAAGGAATCTTGCACAACTGATTAGGAAAGAACAGTTTAGTTCAGAATAGTCAAGTTTAAATAAAGCGAGCGGATAAATATATGTACTAATGCACAAGTACTAAATAATAAATCACATGATACAAGCTTTTTCAGTAGATATGTTTGAACCTGGTGCACTTGTCTTGACCTTTACATTTATCGCCATCACAACTGGGATCCACCATTTGTACCCCAATGAGTAAAATCGCAACAGCAGCCGCCAGTACACCATCATATTCTAGCATGAGCCGGCAAAAGCTGTCTAACTTTGCGGAAGATAAATCTCTTCTTGCCTCTATAGCTAAAGCGTCGGCTGCCAACAAGATCGCGCAAAGTATCTCTTCTGCATCCGAGAGCGAAGATGACGAGGTCGATATGAGCCAGCCGCCGGGTCAGAATGGCTTGAAAGTTTCAAGGATGATGATAGATGTTTCATCAGACGAAGAAAGGGATGGGATGCGCTTACGCCGAGCAACAAGAAAGAAACGCGGCAAGGGGACCACTGATGAAAAGACTGATACTAATGAAATTGATGAGATTGCGGCGAGAAGGTATCCACGACACTCTAACGACAACAAAAACGAAGAAAATGTTGTGAGAGGCAAGGAACTTGTCATCTCGGTAACAAGCAACGACGAGTATACGGATGACGACTTTTCAGGCTCCGGAGATCTTAGCAAAACTATATTTGATTTTCCAGTCGACAAGACTAAACTCAAGCCAAAAAAGACTGAAGTGAAGCACAAAGCGCCCAAGAAAAAGCTCGTGTCTACCTTCTTTAACAAACTGGAACGGCCCTTATCATCTGCAAATTTAGGGAAAAAAGCAACTTCTCAACCACCTTTGAAGAAAGTTAAGACTATTACATCTTCTAATCCATCTGATACCGTCGCCCCTAAAATCGACTTAGGCAGTTCTGTGGTTTCACCTAAACCCCCATTGTCCGCCAGCCCTATTACGGCGACTGGACCGACTCCGCCCATCACTGTAACAACCACCGTTCCAACTGTCGACCCAGTAGACAAACAGAACTTGTCGACAGATAATAGCTTTTCGGGCCCAGCCAGTAGTTTGACGCGAAAGAAAAAAAAGATCATGAAAAGAAAGCCGCATACCCACGCCGCGCTAAGATCAAAAACTGCAGCCCCATCACTAAAACCTTTTTTGCACTTACAGACCCCCATTGACGGGCCAACGGTCGTTGACACTTTTATCAATCATCTCATTTTGGATCTACAGCCTGCCAACGTAATAAATCGCATACCGTATCTTTACCAACTATGGGATCCCGGCCATCTCTTTGAGGTTGAAATGTCACAGAAAAGTGTTGAGAGACAGATTGACCTCCGCATGGCCTCCCACACAAAGGCCCTTTTCAAATTATTACACGCAACCAACACACATATCTCCCTTTCATTGCAGCTTGTAACGATTCCGACTCCTGCATCAACAGATTCCCACTCTGTCTCATTCCTTCTTATCTTTGCCTCTTGGATGTCTCCAAATCTTGTTCATCATGAAGAACTTCTAAGTATTGCCCCCGTTATTACCAACAGCAATAACTTTTTTGATGAACTTATCAGACTCGTTACTAAAACTATCGAAACTTTTAATATTAAGAATAAGCTGCTGGCTGTAACGATTGACGCTGAAGTCGCTCAATTTTGTACTGCTGAGAGCATATCTAATAGGTTAACAAAAGGTGGTGACGCAGATTCTGTCAGTATCCAGCACCGTCGAATTCACGGCCTTTACTCACTGTCATCGGCAATTGATATTGTGGCTCGCGCATTTTTAAAAGAAATTGCAGGTGGCCAGGCATGGTCCGCCGCTATAATTTACACTCAATGTATGCCTACTCTTTCCGTTATTGACCGAGTCCGGTTTATTTTATACCATTTCACGAGCAACTATATCGATGGTCAGGAGGAGTGGAAATGTTTGTTTAGTTACGTCAGTGATGATCGAAAGAAAGATTTCCCTCAGTCATCCCGCAAACGTATACAGCCCGATTTGCCTCGGTCACCAAAATCAACCTATATCATGCTACGGGATGCCGTCGCACTTCGTGAGATTCTTGACCGTGCTGTGAGAGTCATTCCGGCTCTTCAGAGTTACTACATCACCGAGAATGAGTGGAAACTGGTCAAGGATGTGTATAAATTATTACATGTTCTTTATTGGCTTGATTCTTTGGTTTCTGGTAGCCCTGACTCCCATTCTGAGCCGCGATTTATGTTGTACATATTAACGTTGAACAAAATCCGTGAAATCGTCCACCAAATGTCACCAAATGATGTTTCTGGGATCTTCGAAAACTGCGACCCAAATTTACAATCAGCTTTTTTCAACGCATTCAAGTTTTCGGAAAGTATGTGGTTGCTTAATCCACGCGAATGGCCCGAACTCGGGTTCCTTGCTTCTTTGTTAGATCCTCGGCAAATGGATGCAGTGAGCACTGAAATTGTTGGCGAAGAGAAAACGACAATTTTACGAGAAGTGCTGGCCCAATTTGCTAATCAATACGACAACTTGAGCCCCGTTATTGACATAGAGGAGTCAGATGGCGAACCCCTGGTGGTTGACATGATGGAAACTGAGGACACTAGCACTAAGAAAGAGTCAGCTAGTAAAGACAACAAGTTGTCACAATCGAACGATTTGCAAGAGCAAGCCAATGAAATTAAATCTGTTAATGATGAAAATGTACCCTCGAATGGCTCTGGTCAGCCAAGTGAAAGTCAAGTGCTGCGGACTCTTGATAGCCAGTCCACTTCCAGCGACGACAATGAGGAATGCTTTACTGATCGTGGTATTAACGGTGATCAAGAAAACTCTTCTCAAGAGAGTGAGAGTGAAGATGATGCAGAATTTGCTGCTCTGGAGCAGCGACTTGTCCTGGGGATTCCGGCGACACTACAGAAGGCCCAAATGGACGACTACTTCACCGAACAGTTATTACCATATACAAATTTGGCTGACAGCGAGCTGATGTTGCGATGGTGGGCAGTAAACGGAAAGAGCCATCTCGAGTACGCTGCCGCCGCGCGCGACATTTTTGGCGTTGCTGCTAGCGTCGAGGGAATTGCAACCCGTGTGCTCGGCTCCGAGTTCCGCGCGCTTCTAGGCGACCGGGTAGCGCACTTGCCATTTTCTTGGCTTTGCAAGCTTGTGCATCTCCGCGCTCATACTCGACGCCAGATCAGATAGTTTTTTTTTTTTTTTTTTTTTTTTTTTTTTACGAATTATGATAGCATTGAATTGTTTGTTCTAGTACTTGTATATATAATAATGTTAAAAACATTTCCTACTTTTGCAATCTCCCTTCTTTATATTCCGATTTCTGCGGAACCTGAACAGACCAAGCATGAAAATCCTATGCGTAGCTGAAAAACCGTCGATTGCAAAAGCCGTTGCCAACAGCCTTTCAAATGGTTCTTACAATGTGGTATGTTTTGCCTCACTTAGCAATTTAAATCATCGCCACCTGCTAACATTTTTTTTTTCTTTCCCGGCCAGCGCAATTCCAACAATCAATACATCAAAAATTATGAGTTCACATATAACTTTCCCGCGTGGGGCAACTGCGAAGTGGTCATGACCTCTGTTATGGGCCATCTGACCGCAAGTGACTTTGAGCCGCGGTATCAAAAGTGGCAAGCTGTGGACCCGCGCGAGCTATTCGCGGCGCCAATCCAGACCGCAGTTGCAACCGATCTGGCGGCCGTTTCAGGGAATATTGCGCGCGAAGCGCGAACTGCTGCGAAACTATTTATTTGGACGGATTGTGATCGCGAGGGTGAACATATTGGCTGGGAGATTGCAACAGTAGCCAAGGACTCAAACCGGCGGCTTAGCGACCATGACATTGCGCGGGCGGTGTTCAACAATGTCGAGGCAAGCCACGTGCGACAGGCAGCGAACCGCCCACAGCCTTTGGATATGAAGCTTGTGCGTGCCGTTGAGGCTCGCATTGAAGTCGATCTACGGATTGGTGCTGCATTTACACGCTTCCAAACAATGGCGTTGCAGCGCGCGTTTCGCGATCTCGGTAGTAAGGTAGTCTCTTACGGCAGCTGCCAGTTTCCGACACTTGGATTTGTGGTTGATCAATATAAACGTGTTAAAAACTTCAAACCGGAGAAGTTTTGGTACCTGTCGGTAGAGGTTGAGATTCCCCCAGCGCTTCGCGTAGTTGGTCTTGACGAAGACATGCCGGTGGAACGCACAAAAACCGGGCGGATCAAAAAAAGCAAAGCTAACAATGGAAAAGAGGACAACAGTCGGATCAAATTTTTGTGGGAACGCAATCATCTATTTGACCATCTAGCCACAACGATAATTTTTGAGCGCTGTGCAGACATGGGCTATACGGCGCGTGTGGCCAGTATTAACACCAAGCCCACTTCCCGTTACCGGCCACTGCCGCTGACCACCGTCGAATTACAAAAACTTGGATCGCGATTTTTTGGTCTCAGTTCAAAGCGCATCATGGATATTGCTGAAGCTCTTTATAACAAGGGGTTTATTTCATACCCACGTACGGAGACGGACCAATTTGACGCGGCCATGGATCTCAAGCAGCTTGTTGAGAAACAGACGCCATCGCCAGACTGGGGCGAATATGCACGCGGGTTGATAGCTCCCAATGGGCGGTACACGCCACCAAGACAGGGCCGGCACAATGACAAGGCGCACCCTCCTATCCATCCTGTCATGTATCTTGACCGCCGGGCGGCACAGGACAACGACCACTACGAAGTTTACAAGTTTATTACACGACGCTTTCTTGCATGCGTGTCGCCTGACGCACGCGGTGAACAAACCACTGTTGTGCTTGACTGGGCTGACGAGCGCTTTCGTGCAACAGGACTTGTGGTCACGGAACGCAATTTTCTTGAGGTATATCCCTACCAGAAATGGACTTCGAGCGCGATCCAGATTCCGCCTGGGATGTTTGGCAGCCCGGGCCAACCGGTTGAGCTTGCCGCTGCAGAGCTGTGTGAGGGCACGACCTCTCCACCAAAATATTTAACAGAACCAGAGTTGATTAGTTTGATGGATCTGAATGGTATCGGCACAGATGCAACCATGGCGGATCATATTGACACAATTCTTACACGCGAGTATGTTTTCAAGCATAACCTAACTGGTACAGCGGCCGCTGGGGGCGGCACGGGGCGCGGACGGGGGCGACGCGCTGCCAATGCTAACACTGACGCTGACGATGGTAGTACAAAAAATAATAGCAACGGCGCAAATTTGCCTGTGTTCATTCCGTCGTCGTTGGGAATTGCGCTGGTTGAGGGCTACGATGCCATTGGGTTTGATTTGTCGCTGAGCAAGCCATTTCTCCGACGCGAAATGGAGGAAAGCATGCGCGCAATCATTTCGGGCCGTCAAACGAAGCAGCAAGTTGTGTCGGAGACAATCCGCAAGTACCGCGATGTCTATGACACCGCGGAACGTGGCACGGCTACTCTGCTTGGAATTACTCGGCGGTATCTTAGTGAGACGGCGGGGAATTAGGGATAGCTCTATGTTAAAATGTAGTTATTGTATTGACTACTAGACCACCATACCCTAGGGGATGCGCTTGACTCAAGCCTAGATTTAGAGATAGAAGTTATTTATTTTGTATTGTTACTGATAATAATAGATACAATACTGTGTTATTGGTTTCGTGGTTTTTGAGATTTCCTTTGCCCTGTATATTACGGCTTGACTCTGAACTAAGTTTGGTGATCACTGCACTGTAGATATTCTCATGAATACAGGTTTCTTAAATATATTCTAAGACAGTTTGTGAACCGCTATTGGGTCTCAACTCTTTTAATAACTGGCATGATGAAGTGGATTACGCGAGATATCGGTATGACCACAAGTTCAGCTCTTTTTGACCTGTCTGTATTATACCTCGCCTCTTTTTTTTTTTTTTTTTTTTTAATAGCACTATTATTTTAGCAATACGTTTCCTAGGATTCCATGACACCTGTACACTCAACTTTTAAAGTAGTAATAGTATCTTTCATAATTTCTCTATCATCATATATCTTGCACTTATCAAGTATCTGCGTTCAAGGTTTTAAAAGTCCAAAATTTACACCGTAGATACTTAATAAAGAACTATTCTTACATACCAAGATTAAAATCTCAGATTAAATCATAGCTGGTTCAACTAAATGGAATGTTCAAGAGTCCAGTTTCATATTTTAAATGGTTGTTTTTCACTTTCTAGAAAAATAATAATAAAAAATAGGAAGCACAATGGATTCTGGCTACCAGGGCATGACCAATCAAGCCTTTAAATTGGCTGCGTACTTGTGAGCAACTGAGAAATTTCAGCTAATCATAAAAATCTTTCAACAAGCTAAATTTTTGTATAACTAAATTCTAAGATTTAACATTATTGTTTTTATTCACGTTTTTTTTTTTTTTTTTTTTTCTTACAGGCTTGTCTATAGTGGCTTTAAGCCTGTAACTGGGTGATACTATGTTTTAATAAGTCTCGATCTAAGATAGAATACAGCAAAACTCAGTACGCGGAGCCTCGTCCGTTCTCAGTGTAGATGGAAGGCGGACTGAAAAACACATATAACTGCGATCCTACAAACTCATCATATCACAATCATGTCTATGGGCATAAGAAATGTTGGTTCCTCTTACATTTTGCCACTTAGACAGACCAAAGACGGTTGACCAGTTTAGACTATTAAAAAAAAAAAAAACAATTTCTCCTCTGGCAATCAATTTCTAGCTTCTCAGTCCCATAGCCAGTTAGCGAGAAACTGATGCACCTATCCATCTTGCTATTCTGTTAGGCTAACAGTATTAGGTAGGCTATCTTCAAGCCTTAGCTAGTTAAAACTTGCACTTATTTCATTCATGACAGTCTTATATAAATTATGATAGACCACGTATCCCAAAACAATATATGGTGTGCGCTAAACCGTACTTTTTTTGGAACGCGAATCGCGATCTCCAGGGGGGCACCCGATTTGCGTGCGGCAGCTGTCAAATCTGGAAGATATAGCAATGTGGTGGTGTTGATTCGTGTGACTAGCTACAATCTACTGCCGATTACACGGCTTTGTAGCCATTCATTTCCCAAGTTTTGATAGCCACAGAAGCTAGTCTAAATTGTATCTACGCATTGTGTGACTCTTTTTGGTTACAATTCATGTTGATATTTTTTTTTTTCTCATGCGCAGGCGGCAGGTCCGAAAGTCAAGGTACCCTAATTTGTCGAGTCAGCGACAGTATTATTTACAAGAAGCTAAGTGGTGCATAAAAATACTTGAAACGGCCGTCTCAAACTTTATCATGTGTCATTACTGTAGTTGAAGCCACCCGATACTAAATAATAGAAACGAGTACTGCTTTGACAACCCTTTTTCTTCATCACTTCTAAATATAAGTGTTTGGAATAGGGTGAGTCCATATTATTTAGTAATCTAACATTTACGTAAATTTTAAAATACCTGGACGACAGATTGTCATTTCTTACAGAATTTTGTCCTTACGATCTAAATGATCAGACCTGCATGATGGCGGCAGCAGTTCTAGCTGTCAACCAACTAGTAGCTTCCTGTGACTAGTAGTCGAGCCTGTAAACGATTTGGGTTTTTACCAACTTAGATCACAATTCTTGCTCGCCGCTTTCAAGCACTCTAAGCACAAAGTAATGAGTTTTCCCGATTCTTGACTTAGTGTCCCACACTGAGCATGATCTCAAATGTAGGCCCTCCAAAATTCAACTTCCTGTACATATCATTGCCAAAAGCGGTTAACTGGCGTTTTCACCGAAGAGAGACAGAACATCGTTGATATTATTATGACTAAGTTAAGGGGAGTCTATAAGTCAAATCATTGAGAATTCCAAAAATTTTGGATCTATTATATGCTGTGAGATAATTTTTAAAGGTTGTATACTATTGATTCGGGCAAAACTTTGACAGGGGCCTGTATTGTAAGTTAGACTGATAGGCTTGCCTTTTGTATCTCAAAAAAATCTCTGCATAGTGTGAGATCTCGAAGCAACGGTACATTATTATTTAAGTATTTATCTAATTACTGCATTATTTCGTATCAGGTCTCAGATTCGCGACTCCTGCATCAATTTTTAAGTTATGCAACTAGCATACTACTAGCGGGACTCATCCAGTTATAACTAACGGTGGATAGTTACGCGGGGTACAGCATTGAGAACATCTCAAATGAAACCTGGAATCGCGCTGGTGTCGATCGCGCAACAGTATTCAGAAGCCCTCAGCCCGTATTGATAAAGGTTCGAATCCAAGAAGCAATCGACAACCAATGAAGGTGTCGCGTAGATGTACGCTGAGCAGCTCCTTGCTCAAAGCGTAAATAGAAATATATCATCCCAAATAAAAGCATATTAAGGCCTTGCGAAGACATAGGATTCTATCTCACTGCATGACCCAACCGTTTCCAGTTCAATCATATCCAAAAAAAAAAAAAAAAACTCTATCACAAGTAAAGAAAAAAAATAACTTAATGTTCAGGCCTAGCCTGGTTAAGAAAATTTTTGATTATGAGTATCCTGTTTCTGTTTTGGCTGTTCACAAACATATCTAGTTCAGCTATTTCCGTCCAGCTTCCTTTATAAAATTGAATGTTAGACACACTATGCTCGTTTTATAACTAAATGGCACTAAATCAGCTCATTGGCGGTTTCGAAAAAGTGCATGGATTTTGTCCAGCTAGTCATCATGTTCTTGCTAGTATAAACTGCACTTAGATGTAAGCAGTCTGACAGAACTGGACAACTAGTACGGAGGTTGTGTGTCCTAAGCAGTTTCAGTTAGATTCCTCTGGTTGGATATGGTCTCAGACCTCGACCCCAAAAGATTAGAGCTCAAGCCAGAATTCCAGCTTTGCCCAATGCAAGTAATTAAAATCAGTAGCCTGTTTTTATTAAGACTGCTATACCAAGTTTACTCTAAGCTAGTTGATTCAACTAGTCAGAGCATCTATCGCAGATTTCATCTCCGCTGTATTGGTTCAAAGTCAATATATCCTACAAAATATAGTTTTTGTTAAACACCAAGCTTGTTTTTCAAATACCACAGATTTATCAAAGCAGAATGTATTTTTTTTTTTTACAAAATCGTATTTTTCCTGTCATCCAATGGTCCAAAGAAACAAACTCGAGTAGCTAATGTTTTTACGGGTAAAGTTTTAATCATGTGATGAGAAGATGTAATAAAAATACATGTCAATCAAGTCATTTTAAGAAGAAGAAAAAAAAAAGAAAGAGTATAATCGAGCAAACGCTTTGCCTCTGGTCACGCTTTGCTTCAGTTATGTACGCATCGCTATTACTAGTAGGTGGCACAAGCGAAGCGTCCGTTTGGATAAATTCAAAATCTTGTGCAAGAAGCAGAAATACGGCAATTAAGTCTATTGTGTATGTCCATGTATAGTCCGCAAATCTTTGCCATTGTCAACTAACCTTTTCAAAGTCCCTAACTTTTATGTGCTGCCAGATCTGATAAATTCGGTAACTCAATCAGCTAGCTAGCATTCGGCGCTGAACAAAACTGAAGTCGCTTCAAAAGGATGGGCATAATAGTCAAGATCTGCCTGATAATTTTTAGCCATGCCGCGAGGATCATTTGCTACTCCACGCACAATGGTATAACTGTATAATAATAGCTCAGAAAAAAAAAGAAAAAAAAAATCAATTCTCGTCGCGAGCACTTAAAAGTCAATAATAGTTGGATCCAAAAACAACGTCACTTATCATCTCGAAGCTAGTTTGTACTCAGTATATTCGTCAGGTTATGGCTAGTTAAACTTCAAACAGTGTATTTCTATACCGCAAGACTAAACCACAATTAGTATCGTAGAGACGAGCTAAAATAGATTTGTTGTACGCTTAAAAGCTCAAGGATCTTCGTGGATAGTAGTACCCGTATTTATTCAAGGTTGAGATCTCATAAACCGGCATTTTTCTTTTTTGCGATACCGCCCCTAGAAGATTGGCACGCTTATCAGACCACGGCAGGAAAGCCGCGGATGACAATTGTGGCAGTAGAGAAGTACTCTCTTGTTTTTAAGAACCATCAGGGTAGTAGCAATATTTACTTAGCGAGTACTATAGATTAAATTGTGTTTTTTTTTTTTTTTTTTTTTTTGGTGATTCATATCAACTTGTTTTTAGTATAGTTATTTTCAGAGGATCTTCTTCAATTCTGCATGCGTAAATATATTCATTACTTGAACGAAAGCATTAACCCGTGATATTAAATTTAGAGGGTCACTTTATGCAACTGGGAGCCATCTAAGCATAAGGGTGTTTAAGCTTTATAATGTCCCTGTCTACAAACCTGCAAAGCCTAACGTCATAGTACCGACATTTCATTGAGGCCTGTTGTATGATTTTCTATTGTGGCATAGGGGCTACATTGTAACTTATCTTATAGGAAAGTATGACATCACATACGGAGGTTGGTATCAGATCCGCATACATTTAGACCAAGGCCACCTACAAGGCTAATGTGCGATGAGTAGCTATGCTCTGTCAGGACCCTGCTGGGCGGTCTATACAAGTTTCACAAGACTGCAGCTAATTGTCTCTCGGGTATATGTAGCTACAAATCTCTGCTGCAGACTCTGGTTGATGTCACCTAATACAAATTTTCAAGGCTCTTTCTAAAAGTTCGGGCATGCAGGGTGTCGATAAAATTCATAGAGGGCAACAGAAAGGGTCAGAAATAGCAGCATCTCAAGTGTTGTACCCATCAGTATGTCTAATATTAATTGTTATTGAAAATTGTCTGAACCCCAACGGGAAATAAAATCAAAAAAAAAAAACAGATTTCAGGGCAGATTGCAGACAGATATTAACATTAGAAGTATTACCAGTAAAGGTAAAAATTATATAGAAAAAAAAGTCACAACTAGAGTTGAGAGTCCAATTGTAACATACAAGTCAGAAGCGTTATCGCACCTCAAGCGGCGGCACCGTGTCCGGGATTTTTCCCAGCTCAAATTCCGCAGCATCAAACGCCTCTCGCACCAGTTCATGCAGATCCGCCAGCTTGGGTAGCTCCTCTCCAGGGCCACCTTGGTCCAGTTGCCGCACAGGCACGGCCGCGGAGATTGCAGGGGCCGTGAAACCAAATCCGCTGTCGCCAGAAAACGCCCCAAATCCACCGCTGCTTGCTGGCTTTGTCGCATTTTTGGCTTGGCCAAAAGCAGAGTTGCCAAAAGCAGGTGTCTGGGTAAACAGGCTACTGCCGGCAGCAGCCTTTCCAAATGGGCTGCTCGTAGCTCCAGTATTTGCTGCAGGTGCCTGGTTGCCGAAGGCGCCAAAGGCACTTCCGCCGGTGGTAGAGCCCATATTGCTTTCAGTAGAGCTGCTGTTCATAGTGTTGGAAGTTGCTGTCTGGCCAAAGGAAGACTGACCAAACGCGGATTGTCCAAATGCACTTGTATTGGACGATGAGCCAAATGTCCCAAAAGGAGATTTTGTTGTTATATTTCCCGTAGCCGCTGTATCAGTCGTTCCTGTTGCAGTAGTGTTGCTATTCGATGCTGTCCCGCCAAAAGGTGACTGTCCAAACGCCGGCGCCGGTGTCGATGTCCCAAATGCAGACTGACCAAAAGCACTACCACTACCAGTTCCCGTTTTATTATTGTTATTTGTGGATCCAAAGGCTGACTGACCGAAACTAGACTGGCCAAAGGTCGATTGTCCAAACGCGGATCCCGCAGGTTTTGCGGCGCTAGAGGCCTGGCCAAATGGCGATGCAGCCGTGTTTGCCCCTGTTACAAATCCAGATTGTCCAAACGCCGGTGTCGAGCCTGTGCTTGAAGAGGCGCCTGTTCCAAATGAGGATTGCCCGAATGCTGGTGCACTACTGCTACTATCGCTGCCAAATGCCGACCCTGTTGAGCCGCCCGATCCAAAGGCTGATTGACCAAACGCGGGCTTTCCGCCAAACGCACTCTGACCGCTGCCAAAAGGTGATGCTGTCGAGGATGATGTATTGTTGCTTGGTGCACCAAAAGCGGAGCCCGTGCTGTTCTTATTCGCAAATACTCCAAACGCTGATGCGCCGCCGCTGCTTCCAAATGCACTGGAAGTGTTAGTGTTGCTGCTGAAACCATGCTGTCCAAAAGCGCTGCCACTGGTATTGCTGTTACTACCAAACGCACCACCGCTAATAGTGCCGAAGCCGCCGCGTGACGCAGCAGGCGGTTCATACGCCTTGTCGGCCCTGCGCTCAATCGTCAGCTGCGAAAATCGGGCAGCTTTACGGCGATCAGAAAGAATGTAGTCCACAACACGCTTGTGATCAGTGTCACGCTCCGCCATGCGCGACTGGAATTGAGGCAGTGTGTTTGCACGCATCGCTTGCATGTAGTCCCAACGATATTCTTCAGGCGAGTAGTCTCGGTTCGCAATCAAGTTGTTTTGAGACTTTGCGTGTGGGCTAAATGAGCTGTAAGGATACTCTGGTGTCTCGGCGCCCCCTAATTGTAGATTGATAATTTGTGCAATATTCTCGAGCTCGGTCTCGAGATTTGGACGGTCGTTGCTCTGACCGGAGCCAGGATGCAAAAAATCGCACTTACTTCCCTTGTAGCAAGTGCCTAAGAAAGTTAGCCCAAGTAGCAAAAAGTCTTAATTAATATATTATAATTACCTTGCTGATAGTAGCGACAGACTGTGTTTCGTTTCGCCATTGTGATGCGATGTGTAGTGTCTGTAAGCGAAGTGGTGAAGTAAAATCTAAATTGGCAAAACGAAGTTTTTTATCATTTTTTATTTTTATTTTTGATATACCATACTATACTTGATACTGATCCTTCCCAGCTCAACTCTAACTGTCTCACGTACGACACCGGCAGCGTTCTTTAACCTTTTGATCTTTATTTTTATACATACTATGAGCTTAAACGACGCTAGTATTTTGCACTTACGGCGACCACTTGACGTTCTCTTAAGCAAGCTGGCTCAGGATATGGAGCAGGCGCCAGTTGGCGCCGCGCTCGACCTTGACGAGGAGGTTCTCAGCTACTTGGTCTACACGGGTGCCCAGTTTAGCAACATGATCTTTTCTGCACTGGAGGTCTCTTTACCGCTTCAAACCGAGCTTTGGGTGGGATTTCAACAGCCCATTTTGTGTCGTTATCGTGAGGACGCTCGCGAGGCCGCTTCCGACAACATTTATAAGCATATCAGCTACTTCTACAAGGTATTTCTCCAGAGGCTTATCGAGTACTGTCCGGACTGTCCTGAGTTCAAACATGTTCGCCGTGTTTTTGATATTCCAAAACCTGAAAATTCTGCACGCTTTGACATGTGCCCAAAGACCATTTACATACGAGCTGCGTACAATGCAGTGTGTCGTGTGGGCGATTTATCGCGCTACCGCGGGCGGCTCGCTAACGCTACCCTCTACTACAAGCTAGCCACGCGACTGCTCCCCGGCTCTGGCGCTGCGCTGAACCAACTTGGCAGTCTTAGCTATAAAGCTGGCGAGCTGCGCGATGCATTGTTCTACTTTACAAAATCTCTGTCAGTGCGCGAACCCGCGAGCGACGGTAACCTGCGGGTGGTGTTACGCAAAATTATCCGCGGATTCTCTAAAGACAGTAGTGCAATCATGCGTATCTTTATCTGTTTTGCACGCGTGTACCTCTTCTCTAGCAAGGGTGGTAACGGCGACAGCTGCGTTGGGTTGACCGATGCTGTTCTGACTGAGACTTGCTGTGACGCGGACGTTCTTGCCAAGCTGGCCATGACAACCATCTGCTTTGCGCATCTGACGCAGTCTGGCATAGTACTCGTGCACGCAGTTGATACCATTCACGCACTACTGGATCTGTATGCTACCAGCGCCGCCGCCTACGTGCTGCCTGCTGTGAATTTGTACATGGATTGGTTAGCCAAAAACCCGACCGTCGCAACCGAGGTGGACTCACGGCGTCTGGCGCATTGTGCGGGACAACTACGTTTGCTGACTACATTCCCGCAGTGCGGCGCGGCGGAGTCCTTGCATGCTGCCGGAATAGAATTTCTCAATGGGGGACTTTCTCAGGATGATAGCCAACGTGGCGGCAGAATCCTGGGGATTCTCGCAGCGGTGGAGCGCGTTTTAAACAATAACAATTACTATACGGAACAAACGAAATTAACTATGGGAAAAATTCATAAGGCAAACAACATGAGGAAGAAAGAAGTAAAAAAGAAAATTAACGAAACAGAACACGAGCAAGGAAACGACGAAGAAATAGTGTTTCTAGGGCGACGCTAGACAACACGACGCCTACTCGGAGGAGCTGGGATCAGCGTTTTGGGTCTTAGACGTAGACTCGCTGCTGCCAAAGAAACCTTTGACGCGCTGGACAAAAGATTGCTTCTCAGCGTCCTGGGCCTCCTTGGTTGCCATGACGTTACCGTAACCACCGCGGCCTACTGACACGCCGGAAAATGATGGGTTCTCGGCGCTAACGCGACCAACAGGACCCTCGACATCCTGCAGTTTGCGTGCGATCTCTTTGTCGTCGTTCTGGCGCATGTTGCCAGCGCCGCCACGGCCGGTGGTGTAGACTTGCTGCTTGAGCTCGGGGACAATGGCGCCCTCCTCAACGTATGTAGGCTCTGTGGGCTTCTTGCCTTGGCTTATGTTGCCGGCGCCGCCTCTGCCAGTGGAGTAAAATTCTTGTTCGGACATTGTAAATTGAGTACGGATCAGGGGGCTCTGAAAGTCTTAAAGTTTGGAAATCTGAGGTGATGGGATGAGAATCAAAGATGCCCTGAGGCAGCGCTGGGTTTTTATACTTGCGGCGGTTACACACCTACTACGCAGCCGCCCAAAAGGGCGATTTTATTCCTGATAACAGACCACATACCAAAGTAAGCCTCCACTGATAACAGCTGGGCTTGGCGATGCTATCCAGCCAATCAGCGAGCACCACCCGTCTTAACCTTTGTCAACAACAACCGCTCCAGCTCAGCCAAGTGTCCCGCCACGCCCGCACCGCCGGTGCTTGGGACTGGTGCCGCATCCTGTTCGAGTTCTGGGCGCAGGACGTCAACCACCAGCGAGTCTGCCATGCTTGCAGCCCGCTCCATCACGGTCGCATCATTTTCTGCCACGGCCTGAGCACCACCTGCGCACAATGCCGCCACGCTCGCACCACGGAACTCTACCTCCGTGCCATTTGAACCACCAAACGCAAACTCATCTGCTGGCAACGCGAGGAATGAGAGGTAGTCACTCGTCCATGTGCCGTCTGCTCGTACGCGAAGCAAGCGAGGCACCGTGCCGAACATTTTGTCCTTCGCGCGCAGCACTGTGAGCTCATCGCTCTCATTGGCGAGGCCCGCGTCCTCACTTTCCTCTTCATCGCCCAGTAGATCTGGAATAATGAAATTGGCGACTACAGCGTCATTAAAGGTTGCCGGGATAAATCCATAGCTAAACACAAACTCGCCTGCGCCCTTATCCTCACCGTAGTCGATCAGCACCTCTGTGCCTGCCGCAATCGTGTTAGTGGCAACAAGGCTCACCACCTTGTCGTCAAAATAGAGCTCGTATTTGGCGTTGCTATGCACGGAGTCGTGGTTGGCCATGTCCACAACCGGCACTAGTCCGAGACATAATTCGCGCTGGTCGCGGTAGAATACCTCCAAGCTGCGCGAAGATATCCATGACTCAATCAGTACCCAATCCTTGAATGCTAACTCTACATCAGACTCTGTGCGCAGCTTTGGGGCGGACCCGGTCGTCACATATTCCTTGACTAAGTTGCGCACTTCGATGCTCTCAAAGAACCGCTTGTAGCGAAACTTCAAAAAATTTATCTTGGACAGCGTCGCATCATAAATACTCGTGCCGACAAGATCCTCAATATCCTGGCGGTCCCATGCAATGGGCAGGTTCATCTCGCGCAGCGCAGGAAGAGACTCAACCCATGCAGCCCAATTGTCGTTGCTTGCGCCGCCACGGCGGTTGGTCAAAATCTCCGATATGAAAAAGCGCGTTAGAACGTCCTTGTCGCTGACGCCGGTAAGCTCGGCCTCGCTGATGGGTGTGCCGGCCGCGTCACGCAGTAGCAGACTGCGTAGAAATTCGTGCGTCTGGGCATACTCAACGACAGTATCACGCGAGAGCACCTTGTGGTAAGGGACTGTGACAAGAGTATCTCCGGCTGCAACGTCGCGCGTAGCGAAGAGACCTGCGCCGTTAGAACCGGTGCGGATCTCGCAACCGTCGATGGTGATTCCTTGTGTTTCAGCCCAGTTTGCCAGAGCATCTAGCTTTTTAGATCTATCAAATTCAGAGGTCATTATGTTTTTGTTTTTTTTTCGATGGTATATAGTTTGTGTAGTTTAATTTGTCCAATTGTCTAATTGTAGCTATGACGCGTGCCGTGGTCTGAGGTTCTTTTTTTTTTTCGGTCGGTGCCTTGAAAGTCGGCGCTTCTGTCGCGTCTTCAAATTTCAAATTCTGTGGGCCGGGTAATTTTATTTTTACCCTTCTCAAATGTTTTAAAATCTTTGATCTTTAAAATGTTCCCGTCCACCATCATCACTAACCCCGATTGCTACCACTACCATTGCTAAGATGTCTAACTGGGGTATGTATCAGTGTCTGCATCTTGCTGCTGCTTTTCGTATTAACATTTTTTAGACGACGAAGACTATGACCCCGAGGTTGCCACTTCCGCTCTTAAGGCTTCTTGGGATGACGAGGAGGACGATGCTGTTCTTGACGATTGGGAGGCTGCGCTTGATGACGACGAGGACAAGCCCAAGGCTGCTGCAAAGCCCGTTAAAAAAGTTCCTCTTGCACAAAAGATTAAGGAGCGCGAGCAGAAGGAGCGTGAGCAGCGCGAAGCTGCCGCTGTTCAAAACCTTGCCGAGGAGGACGCCAAGGCCAAGAAAGAACGCTTAAAGAAGGCAGAGCTTGAGGCCGATTTGGACCATGCTGCTGATCTTATTGGTGATTTGAACGTTCACCCGAGGGCTGCGAAGCTTGAAAAGGAGAAGGCTTTTGCCGCTGAGAAAGCAGCTGCCGGTCCCGCTAAGCTTTCCGACTTCCAGATTTTCCACCCCACTAACAAGAACGAGTTTGAGAACTTGCGCAAGACCCTCGTTCCTATCCTGACGGACCTCAACCAGGTTTCTGCTCTGAACTACTCTAACCTTGCAACTGACCTGAGCAGAGACGTTTGTAAAGCGCTTTCCGTCGACCAGATCAGAAAGGTTGTCGCCACCTTGAACGCGCTCGTCTCCGAGAAGCTGCGCCAGGAGCGTGCCAACAGAGGTAAGAAGGCCAAGCCTCAGGTCAAGGGCATTTCTATGAAGGTTGACGAAGCTAAAGACACGACCAACTACGACGACTTTGACGATGACTTGGACTTCATGTAGAGTAGAAGGCCGGTGAGTGGTAGGGTAACTGAAATGTTTGATATTCTATAATCTACCATAATAATTAAATTTTTCAAACCCAAATGCAAATGAACCCAAATATCAAAAATTGGCAACCTTTCTTCTTTCTCTTACCTCTATCCCATCTCTACATTTTTTAGTCTGTATCCGGGTTCATTTTTTTTTCTGTCATGCCCCGCTACAAATCTGAAACGAGATCCCCCACGCCTGCGTTGGCCGGTGTCCCGCCGCTCGACCGTGGTGAACATCAGGCCGCTCTCAAAGAGCTTCGTAACATGTCGGAGTTTGCAGAGCTCGTTCAGTTTCTCAAGTTTTTCCGTACGCTGCTAAAGATACCTGATATCATCGACATTGATGTGATAGAGGAGGAACTTGTGGGCATCACCCTTATAGGTGAAACACCTGTGTTGGACCGAATCACGACGGCCTTTGTTATGTTTCTTGTGGGAATGCGGCGAAATCTGCTTACGCTGCTAAAAGAGGACGGCGGGCTCAACAAGGTCGTGTGGCATCTGTACACGAATCATGGCATTGCGCCTGAAGATAACCCGATGGGTCATGATATCGAATCTGTGATAGAGCTCCGGTCTCTTGATATTCCGACTCGCGTCACCATACTCTACACATTTAGTCGCTGGATAGTTCTCGAGGACAGTTTTCACGACAAGCTTGAAAAACTCAGCTCCGAGGAGCAGGAGGTCTATCGCGTAGATCCCGTCGGCTGGCGCGACGACTTTGGCGTTTATTATCTCCTGGACGATAACAGACTTTACTATACTGAAATGAAGCCGCCAAATCTCGATTCTGTCGATCTCAAGACAATTCCCAAGTCGGTTTCTGGGGGCATGAAAAAGAATGGACGCCGTAAGCCCTCAGGCACTACTATCACATACCAAGAAGCCTTAGGACGTGACACACCTTACGACAAGGTCAAATGGAAATGTGTATGTGCTACTCTACCTGAGTGGGAATCATTTATCAAATCGCTAGAGAAGACGCGCAATGCCTACTTGAAAAAGTTTTACACGTACTTGAAAAACGACCTTTTTCCAGTGATTGAGGAGCATGACGAGAAGCGCGTGAAGGATGCGCTGGCGCGCGAAAAGGCCCGTTCCAAAGCTGCAACTTTGGCTGAAATTCAGAAGCGCACGTCGTCGCGGCTGGAAGCTCGCCAGTCGCGTATTGAACAACGCCAGGAAGAGGAGCGACAAATGCAGGAGGAACAGCGACAGCGTATTGAAAACCGGCGACTGGCACGCGAAAAGCGCGAGAAGCTAGTGCAACGTGAGCACCGCATGCGTGAGCGTGACATCAAGCTTGAGACTTTGCGAATTAAGCAACAGCATCAACAAGAATTACAGCAAGAGAAGGAACAAACCCCAGTGTCTTTTGAAGATAGTGACAATGAGGATGGTATGTCCACACCGACAGGCCGCAAGCGCAAACGCGTTGAGCCCATAATCTCAGCCCGGAGTACACGCAGCACGCGTAGTGCCACCAGCAAGCCTACACCAGGTGGTGGTGCCGTTGAAGGTGTACGCAAGCTTGGCGGCCCCGAAAACCCGCTTTCTAAAAAGTATTTTGATTTTGACTGTCTGTGCGGCGTTCACGGACGCAACTTTGATGATGGTAGTGCGCAGGTAGAGTGCGGGCAATGTTATATTTGGTTTCATGTCTCGTGCATCGACAGCGCAGCTGCGCGTGATGATATGCAGAGCACAATAGACCGTGCTAACAACGACTCGGATGAAGATGCTGGCCATGGACTATATCGGTCATATACGTGGACGTGTGATCGGTGTATTAAGAAAGAGCAGGAGCGGATTGAGGAGGAGCGCAAGCTTGCGATCAAGCTTGAGAAGCAGCGTGAGCGCAAGGAACGCAAGGAACAAAAGAAAGCGCAGCTTGAGAAAGAAAAGTTGGAGCAAAAGCTGCTACTTGAGCAGAAGGCCAGTAAAGCCGCTACCACCAATGGGGCTTCTGCCGCTTTGAATGGCACAAATGGGGTTCAAAAGCATGAAGAGAAGCAACAACAGCAGGACGGATTCGTCAATGTCGGGATCCAAGATTTTGAATCCAGTAATGGATCTATTCCAGCGATTGTCAACGCCGAGGAAGCAACAGTTAAGGCAGAACTGCCGATTCATGCTAGTTCTGCAGTAGTCAAAGTGCCTTTTGCTGCCGCAGGCATCATCGGCAACCAAGGGACTTCTGTGCGCCCTCCGCTGCAGCAAGAGGCATACATTCCGAAGCTGCCTGCTGCTGTCACCCTACCTTCCGCCTCTTCTGTGGCCAGCGGAAATCATAATGTCGCTGCGATTGCTAATGGCGGCTTTATCGTGAATGGCGTTCTGCAGCCGGGATTTCCGACGTCGGCACCCTCTTATCCACCTCTGTAGCCAATCTAATTGAGACTTTAATATATATCTATTGCTACACTTTGTACACACTATATACCAAAACTAACACTGACCAGTAGCAGACCCACAGAAGTTTGAATATCACACCCCTGGCATCTGACTACGCGGCTTGGTATGAAAGACAAAAGTTTTCAAAACAGGGGGAAGTTGAAAGACAGAAAAGGAGAAAGAAAGAGCCAACTTTAACGTCGTTTGGTTCGCCAGCAGCTTGTAATTGTATTTTAATATATTACTGAGACAGCTCCATGAATATAAAGAGCAAAGTAGATAGATAGATAGATAGATAGATAGATAGATAATCAAAAGAGCAAAGTATAGTATTCTATTTTTTTTTTTTTTTTATAAAAAAAAAAAAAAACTAATCTTGGTATGTGGAATGCAGCTAAAATAGCTTTATGAGTAGATTCAACTCGTATAGGTAAACAATGAGGCCGGCGAGCACAACAAATTCTTTGGCCAGCTCTGGGCTTTAACGAGAGAAGTGTGTGAAGTGCGTACGTGCGGATGCCAAATTATTGGCACAAGAAATCAAACTTACGCTGGATGAATAAACAAACAACAATCTAATCAAATATCTCCAAGATACATCACTACACATTTGGAACTCGCCCGCGCATTAGCTATGGCAGTGTCTACCACGGCCAAACATCAAATTGAGAACTCATTATGGGACACTCTATGCCCATCTTGAGACTCGCACGAGTATTTGATCGACACAGAGTTATAAAAAGGGCCTGCAAGATACAAACTGAACCAGTAGTAGGCCACAGATACCATACCGGTAAACACAAATATACATGTTATAATAGACGGTCTATGCATGCACAAGTAAACTTAGTGTGTCGGCCGAGATTGTCCAATCGACGGCTATGGCCAGTGGTAATGCATTAGACAACGCTCAGTCTATTGCTCACCGGTTCTGGCATTCTGTGAGCATCTAATGTTCAAGTATTTGCAGAAATTACTAAAAATGGTGTATTCTGTCGAACCTTCTGTTCTCACCAAAAAAGTCGGTTTGCTTAGGCTAATCTTAGACAAAGAGAGAGATTCTAACAATGGAATAAAGCTCAGCCAATGAAAATCAATTTGCAAATAGCCTCACGGTGATGATTGGCAAACAACCAGAATAGTCAAAAAAAAAAAAAAAAAAAAAAAAAAAAAAAAAAAGAGTGCAACCTTCCCTAAAAACTTAGATGTCAATATAAAATTATCTGGATTCATCTCGGCAAAATTCCTAATAAAATTAGGTATTTTGTTTTTATCTTAACGCTGGCCTTTATATAAAACCAAAGAGCAATATCGAAGTCTCGAGTGCTGTACATGAACGTAAAGAGTAAGAACACTATAGTGTCAGCAACATCCAGTGCTGGACCGTAGATGGCTAGTCGGTATCAGAGAGCGCGAGGGACTCGTATTATCCGGGCACTGCGAGCCATGCCATCGAGATTGCAGTGTGGATCTGGCAGGAATTAGACACTTAGACATTTTTCTTCGGGTTGGCTGTCCTTTCGCCTGTCGACAATCGCAAGTGGGTTTGTAGCTATGTAGTTAGCTACCACACTCACTCAGTGCTTTACGCACTCACTGTCTGGTGTTGATTTGAACATACAAAATGGCCTAAGCTGAGGTTTTGGGGAGAAAACAAAGTAGAGATTGCCATCTATGCATGGAAGCATCCTCTTTTAAAATTTCCTTATAAATCTTGTCGTGCAGAATTCAGATTATGAGATTAATTGTGTGCAGAGAATGAAGCGCGCGATGCACTGCAAAATCCAAAATCGAGAAAAAGCAAAAATTGCATGGGACGGGTAAAGACATGGATTGTGTGCGAGCTCCCCCCACTCATCCATATCTTTATGTACACTTTTGTGTAGTTTTCTAAATTTTGGGCTTTAACTTTATTAAGAAACCATTACTACCAAAAGCAGCTATTCTGTCTTCCGTCTACCAGACTATGACACTTACAGTTTCTAGTCTTGGGTGTCTCGCTTGTCGCGAAAATCAATGTATACACCAAAACTAGTTTGCGCGGGATTGAAAACAGGGCCTGGGTATCAACTATGCGACTCAGTAGAGCCCAGTGACCCCCTCCGATTCCCAAGACTTGCTACATTTAATTTTCTTAAAATTTGAAGTGTTGCACGCACTCCAACAAAAAATTTGAGTTCCCACAGCATCTGAGAGCGATTTGACTCTCTATCTCATTCTAAACTGAAAGTTACATGCCTTCACCAAGCAGGTACTACAGACCCCCTGCCTCCAGCTACGGCACAATTTTTTTTTTTGTTTCTGTGACCAATTAAATCAAGAGCAGTGCCTTCATTTTGCTAGCAAGCCTTTTATAGCTATAACCTCTTTTTCTATATATCAACTGCAGCTGATAAAACTGAATCTGGGGACGGGTCATTATCAGTACTAGAAAGGAATTTATTTCTATTAAGTTTTATCCTTTTTTTTTAAAACAAAAAACAACTAGTTTTGGTTTCATCCTCAAAATTTTTCTCATATATATATATATATTTTTTAATAATATTACGAAACTCTGTGATAGCCTGTTCATTGAACGATATAAGCTATATAGAGAAAACAACTGCTGCTGTTAAAAAGTAACCTGAGATTTTATCTCTTGCTTCTTAGAGTTCGCCAGCACATACCAGAAGCCAGCCATTCTAAAAGAGTTCGTTTTTAGTCTAGGAGCAAGTTTAGCTACTAAGCTCTTCGAGCAAAACCTGGCCTCCTAACATCGTCAGAAATTTGCAAGGCGGTCGTCAAATGCTTATGACTGTTAAGGTTGACAGATTGAGTAAAGAATGAAAGCAAAAAGGTGAAAACTTATTTCTTTTTTCCTCCAGCAATTTTTTTTTTTTTTTTAACTTGCATCGGTGAACTTCCTAGAATCTATGCCATTTAGTATTTTAGTACGAATTTGCATTCCTGCTGTCAGTCTTTTATAGCTATAGCAGAAAATTCAAAGCTTTGGAATTGCCAACCGATTTGGTAATTTTTTTTAAGATCTGCAAGCAAAAAAGCTTTTCTGTGCTTCAAGTGCAATATCTTTTCTTTTTAAATTTTTTTTTGAGGTAGGGCAGTTTCTTTTGCATTACAATATGCATGCCGTTAAATTAGTTTTTTTTATTTCATTTTTTTTAACAAAATTGACTTTTAGAGAACTTTTAGGTGCTATTCAGTCTAAAGTACAAGTTGTAAGGTACATGTACTTAAAAATTGCTTTTTTCGTTTTGAGCACACATTGAACTGTTTTTTTTCTTTTTCTTTTTATTTTTATTATTGAACTTTAAAACCATTTCTTTTTCAACAATATTTTTACTTTTTTTCTGCCACCTAAAATTCACACACGCTACACTTAAGAATAAGAAAAAGTAATTTTCATTTTTTTTTTTTTTTTTTTTTGCCTTTCCTAATCCTAACTAGACCGACAGGCCAACTCGAATTCTGGCCTGGATGCAAATGCTCAACCATCTTCCTCGCAACTTGTATATAAATACTCAACCCCATCCATCTTCTAAATATTCTGTTTTAACTAATCTCATATTCTTCTGCAACTTCAACTAATTATTTATTTTAATTTATTTATTCATCGTCAAGATACTTATTTATTTATCTAATAATGGCTACCATGAACACTGACTTCCTCTCAACTCCTTACTATCAACCGCAACAACAGCACCAGCCATGGACAGCTGCCACCCAGTCCTCACAGATTCCCATCAGCTTCACTATGCCGCAGTCCGGCGAACAGGTCTCTATGTGGAACACCAGCTTGCATAACTCTCATCAACAGCAACAAAACCCCCACCAGATTTTTGGCGGTCCTCCTGTTACCCAAACCATCACCCTTCCTCCTCCTTCTGAGGATATTAACTCTTACACTACCGGCGCTTCGTTAATAACTCCTCCCCTCACTGCCACTCACCCTGGTTACTACGGCTGGTCCGCTCCTCCTTCTCTTCCTCCCATTCAATCTGCATCTTCTCAATCATCTGGTTCCGAGGACCTTTATGGTGCTCCTAGCTACGTTATGACCCCCGAGTCCGATGTTGACTCTACCTTCGCCCGGTCCTCTCCCATTTACGGTGCGGCTACCACTCAGGCTTATTACCCCATGGTCCCCCCACATGCTGTGACAGCCTCCGCTATAAACTACATTAAGTCATCGCCTCCTCCTTCTCCTTCACTACTTATCTCCCCTGTTTCTGATGCAGCCGAGCTTGCCATGCGGATGCGTCGCAAATCTGTTGCTGAGGAAATTGCCCAAACCCAGATGGTCAAGCTAACCAGAATGTCTCCAGAACGTATTGAGCATATTAAATGCCTGGCTCAAGACAAGGGTATCAACCCCCATACTGTTGAGGCTGTCCTAACACTTTATACGCCTTCGGGCCGCCGGCACTACCTACAAAACATTGACCAAAGCGGACAGCAAAACCAGCAAGTTTGTGGCGATGATATTTATATCAACATCACCATGAACGGTGGATACTCTGATGATGATCTTACTGCTCCTGCTAACAAAAAAAAGAGCACAAAAAACAGCCGCAAGTCTCGTCCTGATTACGTTAAGCGTCCTCTGAATTCATTTATGCTGTATCGCAAGAGTCAGACACAGAGTGCAATGGCCTATGCAGTTCATAGCCAGCTGAAGCTTAACCACCAGAATATCTCACAAATTATTGGTCTGATGTGGCAAACCGAAGACAAGGAAGTCAAAAATCAATTTGCGAGATTTGCCGGCAAGGAAAAGGAGTTACACAGAGTCCTGCATCCTGATTACAAGTTTTGCCCTCAAAAGAAAAAGAGAAAGGAGATTGTTGTTAACAGTAGTATCATGTTTTGAGTGTTTAGTTTAATTTTGTAATGTTTATTTATTCTCGAAAATACAAGCCTCGTTTTCTGTACAAGATACATTTTACTTACGCTCTCTTTTAATGTATTCATGCTGCAGAAAAAAAAAATCAATCTATGTACTCATCCAATATATGCCAGAAGTTGATGGATAATCTCTATAATTGATCTAGCATTTATCAAAAACTGAGTTGAATCACATCTTCGGCCGAGTATTATTTGGTCTACATTTCATCTAAAATAGAACTTTTTCCTGCGCCCATAATTCTATTGTTTCACCCTTGGGGAAAAAAAAAAGTTAAAAGCAGCTACCCGTGTAAAGTGGGTTCATATACTTGCAGCCTTTATTGTATTGCCCATACTATTTCCTAGTGTGGGCAACAAGCACAAAGCACATTATTCCAACATCTGCACGGGGCTAATTGGATCACAGTACCGTACATAGAAGTGGTACTTTTAAATAATTACCTAGAGCTTAAAGACACCTAGATAGTCCCCAAAACCTTTAAGATAAGTCCAGGCTTTCTCACTTTTTATATTTCAGAATAGTGATAAAAGCAATGTGCGGGAAGCAAAAAAACACAGTAATCCTTCATATTATTTGGGCACGATAAATACGATAAAGATTTATTTGCCGTACGTGATTGACCAAGAAAATTAAGGTATAGTTTCAAAGGCGTTTACCATCGAACTTGATTCCTAAATTGTTATCTGTTAGTTGCTGATAACTTTTGTTTGTTTCCAAACATTTAAGATTGACCAGAAAAAACACTCTCACATGTTTTAAATGTCCATTTAAACTACTTCATGAATCTATTACCAATAAAATTAGGCATGGATGAAAGTCTAGAGCAAATACCTCAGTTGTTGGCATGAGGATTATCAACAAATAAACTGACTTTTATGTTAGACAAAAACGGTTCCTTTGTAGTGATTGAAAGTACACAGTTTTGATCTTTCTTGGAATCTTTCTCTTTTGATGAATGCCAGACAATTCCAGTTTCCATTCTGGCTGTCGGCTCACATAATGTCTGTTCGTTGTTGTGGAAGATATGTGTCAAAAGTAGCTTTATCCATAGAAAATCTAGCTAACTTTCGCAAATTTAAGTCGAGAAAAGTTAATGGCTAGACTTTTGAAGAACAAAAAAATGCATCAAACGTAAGTTAGTTAGATTTATTTAATATAGTCTGATTTAGCATTAATATATTGGAATAGGGGACTCCACATCCCGGTTTCTAGCTATTGATCAATATATCTAAGCAGGAAATTCGTTGTTAATTTACGCAGTCGAAAGACCCACAAAGAAGGATTTCCAGAAACTCACCCATCTAGTTCAAATTTGCAATTGTGATTGGTATTTGCAATCATAATTATATATGCAAGTACAACAGTAGTTAGCCTTTCCATCACATACGTCTCAAACTTTTATTTTATCGATGTTTCACTAGTTCTAAACTTTTCAATTGTTAATCTAAACATAAGTACGCCACCACCTAGACACGCATTTACAATGCAATCTAGCTTTTCTTTGCTTCTCTCCAATTACCAGCAGTTTATTTACGTACATTGAAACTCAACAAATAATGGCATTTATAAATATTTGGTCTGGACGTGAGATCAAGTAACTGTAATCCGGTATGTAACATATATATCCATGCAACAGTTTCCGTGTAATTTTTATTCATCAATTTAGTGGCTAACCCCTAATTTTTAATATTTTGATTGTGATATCAAACCCCTTTATATTATCAGAAAGTATCTTAAGTTCAAGGTTTTATAAAAGAGCCATTAGCTACGGCCCTTTGAAATATACAAAATGGATTTCTTAAAGAAATATTCGTCTGTGTCCAAACGAACGCACTTGTCTTTATGATTTTGGTTAGTGATAAAATTTATCTACTCCCACTTTTAAAGGCACCATGATATCCGCGCATCCAGAACAGATTGATTGAAATATGATGAAAAAGATTTTCATAGAATTGTGATATACCTAACGAATGCTTTAAAAAGAAAAAAAAACAAGTAATTTACAGTTATTAAGATTGATTGGCAGGCAATACAGCAATGGTGATAAAAAAAACATTTGAAACTTATTATCAAAAAGTACACTCCTTGAGATTATTCTATCAAAATAACGTAAGCTGTGAATTGAGCGTTCCTTGAAAGCCAAAAGTTAAACTGACTTAGAAAACTATTTTTGAACATTATCTTTAGAGCCTCTTGACTTTCAGAAGTAAAAGGTTTTCTACTTCATTGCCATTTTACAAGTCAGCTGGATAATCCTATTCTGAATCGGTGAAGCTGAGATTAGGTACACTTCAGAGCACATATTGCTCGGATTAAGTTTATCGACACCCTCGCAGGATCATCTCAGCTCTATGTGATGCTGTGAATTATTTAATATAACTCCATTACTGGAAATAGGTTTATTTCCAACTTCAGCAAATTTCACAGTATATACAGATTGAAATACCGTTTCAGTGAAATATCGAAGATTGAACTGTCCTTTAGGAAGACCATGAACACTGCAAAAGATCTGAAGTTTACGACGATGAGAATTTGGAATGGCAACATCTGAACATTTATAAAATGCTATAGCTATCTAAACATTGAATTTAGAGGTTTAAAGTTGTTTTTTTTTTTGGCACCGCTTTTTTCTCTGCCGTATTAAGGCAGTTAAAGTTTGTCGACCTGCTCTCGATTTACAGGCTCTCTGAACTCTAGCATGCACTGGCTCGATGAAAGTTTTAATATTGCAAAACCATGAACTAACCAGTAAGTCAAAAAGATATACTAAAAAGTTAAATATTTGCTAAGGCGTACTGGGGTGACTCTTAGACAGTTTGGCTCGCGCTACTTCAGTTACTTATTTGCGAATTTAACCTTTGAATCTAGATGGCGGAAATTTTTCAAACCGCAACATGAAATAAACGTATTTGCATGAAGAAATTAGTTCAAGCAAATTTGATTCTGTTATGTGTTAACAGCGCTGCTGTATCCTTATCATTTTGATAGGCGTGGTCAAAAGAAACGTTAGAAACATTCAATTTGGCATGTTGTGACGTTACAAATTAAAAAAATTATTGAGTGAAATTTTTTATAAACGAATCCAATGCTTAAAACTCGGATCATTATTATTATAATTGCTTCCTTATTCTCATATCATTAACAAAAAATTTTAAGTGAGAAAATTGTATTAAATTTCAAGTAGAGTAGCTGTTTTAAGGTTGATAAATTTTCTTGCTAATAGATATTCTGAAAAAAAAAAAAAAAAACTTTTTCTAAAACTGGATATATTGATTGATATTTACTTTGAGGTGGTAAGCTTGTTCAAATAATATAAAGTTGAAACCCGTATATCCTCAGGCTTTTTCACAACCTCCGCACTGGAATCGATTCCATCGTATATAATGACTGTGGTTTTGCTACGTATGGACGTCACATCGCTTGTTTTTGTCTAAATGAAACGATAGAACAGATGGTCAAAGAGAATGACTGGTGGAACCAATATATAAACCAAGAATAACATCAAAATGAGCTACTAAGCTCTACTGGACTATACCTATTTTTACTCGATCAGAATTTGAAAAAAAATAATGCCACAGAATCACTTATTTGTATGTGATATTGTCTCCACTATTTATTTACATCCAGCGTATAGACCATATATTAAAATTGTTTATTGCCTTGAAATTTAAAAATGCAAAGATCACTTATGACTTTTAAAAATTCAAGTGTAGACAAATTGTTTGGAATAATCCAAGCATGAGTTTATTCAGTTTCAAATATTTTATTTCGAGGCACAAATCATATATCTTAACTGCCCTCTTAATGTTGTCTCACGTAAGCTTAATCTTATTTTCGACTCAGACCTCAGCTTAGTTTTATCAGAAAAGGCGGGTTTTGCGAGGCTTTCACTCAATACAAAAAGGTTAGGGTTAAATATTGGATTAGGTTAGTACCTCTCTACCACATCTATAATTCTTGTTTACACATATCCGCCACTGTCTTTCATCCTACACCTTGATCCCCCATACTCTTTCTTTATTCGAGCCTATCGCCACCATTGTAAGTCTTCAATTCAATATTGTAAAATAACCACATTTCTAATTATGTTTTTAGCATAATGTCTGATGATAAACCTGATTTTGATACAATTATACGGTCAAAGCCTAGGGTCTTTCCCTATCGCGAGATTCTTCCGTACAAAGTTGAATCTCAAGCTGAGACCATTGCTCATCTCGACCACATCATTACCAACATCTATATTTCACTGAAAGCAATGGACTCCGACTATTCTGTTGGCACCTCTGTCAATCAGTCTGTTCTTCATTGGACTAGGGAGCTCAATGCGTGGATGCAGCTCAAATTTGACATGTCCTTAGGCACAAAGGTTAAGCTTGCTCGTTTGTACTATGACCTCGCATTAGCTGATTTTGACGGCTATCCTCTAGAGAAGATTGTCAACACATTTTCATGGCTTATTGGCGACCGCGACTTTGTTCTCAATGTGAAGCCCGACGACCTAAAACTTCCTGTGGATCCCCTAGTTGCATTTCTAAAAGCTACGGCTTTTCCGTCGCCTTTTCACAAAAGCAAAATTCACCTGAGCAAATCACTTTCAACAATGTGCCGACTGGCGTCTGAGGCCCGTATGTTTTTTGATCCTGCTGATACCATGAAAATTTACCAGGAATTTTTACCGTTAGTATGTGAAATATTTTCTTTCAGTTAAGAGTTAAGGACGTCACTAACATTTGTGTTCTTTTATAGTGCAGTTCACGATTAACCGGGTCAACCGCTAATTATATGATCCACTGTCTGCTACCAGCAATCAGCTTCCGTGGACCTCCTGCAACAATTTCTCCCTCATACACTCTGCCAACAATTCTTCGTAACTGGAAGCTTCTGAACCGATCCTTGCGCAATGATGTCTATGTCTTTCAGCTATTAGCTGTTATCGCACCTGATGCACTCGAGTCAAACTTTCCTATCAATGAATGCGGAATCTTTACAAAAGATCAACTCTCTTTTGTTTTCACCAACATTCTAAAGTTTTTGGAAATATCAGTTTCTCAAGGTGGATCTCCGTACACCTTTCAGGATGAAGATTTAAGATTTCGCCAGCCACAAGAAAAAATGAAATCTATTTTTGAGATTGCTAAATTGATTGTTTTCTCTATGGCCGGTGATGAGTGCCTGAAATCTGGGGGCATAATGGACTCTCTTGAATGTTTGATCAACTCAATCGAAACATTTTTTCATCCCTCTAACAACGGTTCATGGACATACAGTATTTGCCATCTTTTAGATGTTCTGGTGCAGCATTTTCTTTACAGATGGAATATGGAACATAATGGCGAAAATGAACTGCCTGAAGGCCGACAACTCACGGACAAAGTCAAGGACAAATTTGTCCTTATTCTTAGAACCGTGGCATTCATGAGTATTCACTCTAAGTCGTCGACTGCTTCTGCTTCTGGCCTTTCTGCTTTGAATGGCCTAGCATTTCTCTCACCCAATCTGATCATACCTCTGGTGTTAAAGGAAGTCTATCCGTCTCTCCAGGGAGTGGTAGAGACCCATAGGACTATGACATCACTGAAGGCCATTTCTGGACTTGCTAGAATCATTGCGAGAACTCCCAGATATGCTATTCACCTTAGTACACTGTTAAATTTGGCAATCCCTGGTATTGATACGAACGATTTGAACAAGACTTTCCAATCCCTTTCCTTTATTCAAGCAGTGGCGCTGAACGTTCCTTTGTGGGATATGTCCACAGAAGTTGGCAGCGGTCTAGCCATGCAGTATATTTCTAATGACGTTGCGTACTTAGAGGAGCTCGCAATTGGATCATCATTCTCTGATACTAATACTTCTAGCGACGAGGAAAATGAGTTCAGAAAACCGGTCACTGACTTGCCGATTTACGAAGAAGAGCTTCTGCAGCAGATTTGGAAATCCTCTACCTACAGCTTTGGCGAATTTGTTTCTCACTTTTTGGAGCGTGTTTTCACTTTAATTGAGAATTTGCCTGATCCTTCTGTTACCAAATCTAGAGCCACACAGGAATCCAATGTTGTGACTATTCTGGCCCCTACTTTCAGTGCTGTTATGGCTGCCTTGCCACCAGAGAGCTACGAAGATGTTATTACTCACATTCTTGACTTTATCACCAACAATGTGTTTTATTCAGCCTGTGATGCTATTGCGCTGATCTGTTCAAATGTTATTAAAGACAATCCAGAATTGTCTTTTCCACGCTTTTTTCCTGTTCTGAAGGCCAACATTGAACAGGAGGTTTTGGAAAATGGAGCAGGATCAACTCGGAGTGGTACTGAGATTTTACCACGTGACAGAACTCTGATCTGGTATTTGGGTATCTTGAACATGTCTCTGGCTCATGCTGGTGCGCCTATTCTGAAATTTAAACAAGAACTCCTTGAATTGACGATGTTTCTTAGAGATAAATGTAAAGGGTCCATTGTTTATCATATCTCTAATACCGTTCATCATGCCCTGATGTCTCTCTCCACTATTACAGTTGTTGATTCTGGAATTGTCCCTGATAGATTTTCTAAGAAAGCTGGAATCGACATTACAACCAAAAACTGGGGAGAGAAGCTAGATCCCCGGAAACTTAACTTGAAATGGCGAACACCCAGTCGTGAAGAGGTTGAGTACTCTATTGAGCTATTTGAAGCGCATGTCAACAAGTCCTTAAATGCAATCTTTGGAATCATATCTGGCACGAGCAAGGGCGCTTCCATCACAGATGTATCTGACATCTTCTCAAGTAACTTAACTTACCTGCGTACTGCTAACTCTGGTATTGCCTATTTACTTGATCCCGGCTTTAAAGAGAATCATCCAGACTTATTCAGAACAACTGATCCATCTTCTCACGATTCAGCTGACATGAGTGATATTGACAGTCATATTGAGGATGAAGCTGTCGACCTCTCAGAGGCCAGCGATATGCATTCTGGAGTTGATGATGACGATGATGAGATGATGGAAGAAGTGTATCCTGAGGGTGATGTGGATGTTGTTCCTGGTGACGATCTTGAGATTGACAATGGTATTTTGGAGCTTCGCAAACTTCGACAATACCCTACTGGTTACTTCTTTTCTAAGGATACCAAAGATTCAGATCCTCTTTATCTCAAGCTACATGAGCTTCATGTGAAGATCGGCAATTCTCTCAGCAAGATTCACTCGCATCTGGTTGCTAATCGTGAGAGTGATATTGCTACTTTTAAGGCTCTTCTTTTTGCTTACAAAGTCTGGTTTGCTGATGTCGGCGTTGAAAGAACCGCCAAAATCACCGAAAATCTGAACAACATTTACAGCTATGAAACTAACAAGTACCGTGTCGACGGTCTTCGAAAGGATTTTCCAAGAGCACTTCTCGCCAAACGTGCGTTACTCTATCACAATGCCCGGATTTATCACAATTGTGGCCCCAGAAAAATGACTCCTTTAGACAAGATTCTTCTTAACAATATTCTTGTCTCTTCAGTTTCCATTTATCCCGACGTCTCTCGTAATGCTCAGTCTTCACTTGAGTCTTCCGTCAAAGCTTTGTCCAAATCAAGGGTTTATGTTGTTGACTGGATTGTGAACGATGTTTTAACATCTCTTCAAGATAAAGAGCTTTTACGTGCAGAAAGCGGATTGCGTGTTCTGGGTCTTAGAATCTTGCAGTCTCACATCAAAAAAAATTTTGGCAATGCTATCAATTTTGTCCAAATTATGAATTTGGCTTTGAAGGCTGATAAGCTGACGCTAAACAACCTTTCTCTTTCGTTAGTCAACACATTAAGCCAAAGTGTAACTGTTCCGGTTGTTATTAACCTGATAAATCCGAACTCACTGGAAGGCATCAAGCCTTCGTATGATGTGACGGCTCAAATTGCTAAGCTCAGACATAGGCAGGATGTGAAAGCCCAATCGATTAAGGGAAAGTTCTTTGAGCTTGAGCAGCTTCTGCTGAAAAATTTGGATGATGAGCAACATTGGAAAATTGTCAGTATAAACTTGATGTTTTTACTTCTTTTCTTGGGCAATGTGGATCCTTTGTATGAGTGCCCCCCTGCCATCCTGATTAAGCTCAACGAGTACAGTTTACATTCTCATCCTGGCGTCAGATATGTCGCCCGCAATAGCTTGGATAGTTTCTTCTTGCGTACTTTTCAGCTTGCACCATTTAATTACGACATCAAAGCTGCTGTTGAGCCTGACCGTCTCAGAGAAAATGAGTTTTTGGTTGACACTAGCGAGCCTGGCTTCTGCGAAAAGTTTCAAACTGAAATGAAAAATTGGGAACACCCTACCTATTACATTGATCGGACCAACATCCATCACCACATATGGCCTAAACATTTTGTTGCTGACAAGGTATTGGACGAAGACGTTCTGAAGCTTTCTGAGCGTGATGTTAAGACATTTTCTACTCTGGGTCATTCATATGATATCGCCTGGTTGAAAAAGTTTATTGAGACTAGGTCCGAAGAGCGCCAATCTGGAACGGACTATGTAAGCAACCAAGCTACATCCTACCTATCCCATGTTATCCGTATTATAGATCTTGGATTCACAAGCATCAAGATTGATAAATTTTTAGACATCGTTGATGCCCAGTTTGATATCACTGACAAGAATAGTCATCGATGCCTCTCTGAGATTATGACATCTTTAATGGATTCTCTTGTTTTCTCAGACAGTAAGTCGGCAAAGATCAAGCTTGATTACGTTTTCAATAAGTTTACTACTACCATTATGGAAAACATGACCAGAGATGTTCAATCTTACTGGCGCGACTTTGTTATCAGCATTATCTCTACTATTGATTTTCGGAGAGTGTACCCAATTGTCAAGTTTTTACTTGACTTTAAGCTAGAGTCGTCCTCTGGCTCTTTGTTTAAGGAAAGTTTGAGAATCCAGCTGCTTCAAGAATGCATTCACCTGGATCCTGTTAACAAGCCCGACGTTAACTACGTGGAGTATTTTTGGTCCCATCTTGACTACAGTAAAAAGGGCGTTTGTCCTGATATTGGTCGTCTTCTAACCGATCTAGAGTTTTGCTCCAACTTGGATTCGTCTTGTTCGGTGAGTGAAGCTCTGAAGGAAAACGCAGCTTATGGTGATTTGGGTTGCGAAGTATCTGTTTTGACTCCTGAATCTGAATCCCGTGTGAGAAAGGCTTTTACCAAACTAGAGGAATTGCGTTTAGAAAGAAACAGCCTAGTTGAACATTCTTCGGAGTCTTCATATGTTTTGGCAGCCACCACTATTTCTGAATTTTTACTTGAGGCAGTGTCTTGGAGCTTTGGGGTTGGCTATGTCAAGCTTTTTCCCAGTGTAATCATTCCGGCCCTCTTGGAGTTTTTCAACATTAGCGAGGAACTTCAGTTAGGTGCTACTGCTGTACGCCTGATCCGGAAGTTTGGTAATCTGCCTTGCCCCAAGATCTATCTTCAGTCTCATATTGAGGCAATTGTTAAGGTTGCAAGCTCTGCCACGAATTGGCATCAGCGTTTGGCTATGCTCAGCTACATTCAAACTTTTTTCTTCCGTCAGCTCTTTGTTATGACAAGTGAGCAACGCCTCTTGTTTGTCATATCTGCTTCAAACATGCTTAACGATAGTCAGCTTGAGGTTCGTGAGACCGCTGCTGAGACTTTGTCTGGCATGATTCGATGCTCACCAATTCAGGAACAGGCGCAGCTGATCAAGACTTTGTCTACTCAGTTCAACACCTTGTTATCGACATACAAGTTTCCAAAGCCGAAGCGCAATAAGACTGGGGCCATTATTTCATCAGGAACTGCGACTCCTAGTTCTGAATACCAACAGATTTCTTTAAAGAGGCATGCAGCTGTACTTGGTCTAGGTGCGCTTGTAGCTGCTTTTCCTTACAAGTCTCCTCCTCCCAAATGGGTTCCGCAAATTTTGGCAACTTTGGCTGTAGTTGCTTCTGATCCTGGTATGGTTGGGAAAAGCGTAAAGACATTGCTTGGTGATTTCAAGAACACCCGCAATGATACATGGCACATTGATTCTAAAGCTTTTACAACAGAGCAACTAGAAGATTTAGAAGGGGTGCTGTGGAAGAATTACTTTGTGTAAGCTTGTAAACTGATTATATATTTTTTTCTGTTATCATTATGGTTCCTAGAAACTTAATCTACGTGAAATATGATTATTCTAATTAGATGATGTGAATGTACTAGGCCTAGAGTTAGTTAGCTTATCGTACGAGAAAGCAAATAATTTGAGACAGTTTCTGGACTTTTAGAGTTTGAAAACTCCCGATTAGTGTAAAGAAAAAAACTACGCGGTACCCCAATGGCTCTCGGCCGTACGCTATTTTTCGTAATCGGTCTAGCTATAGAATGGAAAATATATACATTATTGACTTCGATAAAATAAAATAAAAATTGAACGTCTGAAGGTTAGACGCCTGAAAATGTTTTTATGCTTCGTCCAAAGTGACTAGCTCTTTCTACTTTGGTCAGCTAACGTAGCGCTATTCATTAACCAAAAATAAGACAAATGGAACACCATGATGATGATGCAACCATGGACCAAAACAACAAGCAGTCTATAAAAGTTCAAAAGTGAGTGCATTCAAGATTCTTGCCTATAATTCAAAAAAAAAAAAAAAATAGAGCCTTCTTCTGCCCCCTTGAATAAAGGGCTTTCTAGATCTGGTTTTCCAAAATATGTACAGTCAAAACTCTAGACTTTAGGGTCACTAGATTACTGTACTAGTTGGCTGCTAGTTGGTACTAGAGTTTTTTTTTTTTTTTTTTCAATTTTTTTTCCCTAAAATACTGAGTTTAAATACTGACTGTAGGTGAAATGTTTTGCTATAATTTATTAGTAAACTGAATACTAGATTCATTTCTTGCGGCTCGAGACTTTCCCGTCTTCATGCACACATTTTGTACTTAAAATATGAAAATTTGTGAATTTAGAAGCCTATCTCGATTTTAACAGGAGCTACCGTTCTAACTATTGATTCTGTATTTTTTTTTTTTTTTGAATGAAAAAGTTATGGAAATTCATGTATAAATAATCTCTAAGTTGCTTAGAAATAGCACTACGTAGTTGGATATGGCTCGATGAAGATCAGCCATTCTTTTTCTTGAATGTATAATCGATAAAAAGAAAAGACTAGGTACCGCCTTAAGGTTAAGCAGCCACAAATTTATCATTTCTGTGGCTATTTTCTACTCTTGGACTACCATTTCTTTTTTTTTATTAGCCTCCTGTATTACTAGAGTTAGATCTTGGCCTGCTGAGCTTTTATTGTATCATATACATAAATCCATAAAAGGTGGTTCATATACACTTTTTGAGAAGCTATTCAGTATATCGAATCGAATTTTGAAAAAAAAATGTTAAGGGCATATATTTAGTTACGATTATAACTTATTACCGGCATGGAAATTGCTTCGGGCCACATTGCGCCATAACATTTAGTTTTTTTTTTTGATATACGAAAATTAAGCTCCATAAGTCATGATAAACAACAATCGGCAAAAGCCATAGTAAATTACCATGCTGCCTTATTTGATAAGCGTATACAGCAATTCCTGAAGTCATAATTGTAGGCTAGATACTACAGACTGATTTAGCTTGCAGACAATGATTTAATATAGTAGTTTATGTGTTATGGTGTAATTTCTAAAAGAGGTATATTCCCAGGAAGTTGGGGTTCAAACGCAGATAGGGTGGAATTAGTACCCTGCAAATAACATCTCTCTAACAGTAAGACTTTTTGAGATGCGTAGGGATCTGTACATTCTTCAGATATTACATTTATAATTATCTATAAATTGAGAATTGACTTTTAAAGATTTAAATGGAAAGGATATCGACTCTTTCTTTCTACTACTTGAACTTCTGAAAGACTTCTGGGATCCTGCTTTTTTATGACCGCTTAAATAGACTTATGGTTGCTGAATCTACTCCACATGAGGGATCGGTGTAAAACTTTATAATGGCGTCGGATGCGGGCTCAAGGTAAAGAAATGGACCATAGATGACGTTGAAAAACAAAATTAATATTAGGCTTAGGCCTGCCACCTGCTTTTTATAATCACCTGCTACAAGTATTGAATGGTTTTTCGATTGTTGATCACGGCGCCCTGAGTTTTAAGTACTAAGATCAGATTTCGCAGAAATTTTCGATTTGAAATCTGAATGTAGCATGGCAGTCTTAACTAACTATTCTCGGTTACCTACATAACATGAATCTATGTACATATTACAGGAAACACAAAAGCACCATGCTGCTTAAGTATTGACTTTTGACAATTTTAGTCAAAAATTCAGCCTAAAAGCTTTGAAAGAACAAAAGCATTCGATGACATATCAATTAAACTTCCCGCCTACGTTCTGTGCATCAAAATACAAGATTTAAGATTTAAACCTCAAGGCAGTTTAGTGATTTGTGAAGCTATACTAGACAACATGCAAATACCTTTATTTCCGAGTACAAGCTTCAACGAGTCTGATTCAGAGTCTTACTCAGTTTTACCATATGATTTGCTGTAGGTTCAGATCACTTTTCTTTCACATTGGCTTAACCTTTTTGGCCACTTCTAATTTCATTCTTATTCTTTTATAACTTCTTGTTTTCCTCTTCTTTATATCTCTTTCTTTCTATCTCTTCGTAAAGACTGAATAGCTCTTAGAGACTAAACAATTGTCTTTGAACAACTGAATTTGTTTCTTTTTTTTTTACAAGTAAACTTTTGCTGTAAAATTATTCTCCCTTTTTACGTTTTATTTTTTTTGCGCACAATATGATCGTTTCGAGTATCTTGTAAACATTTCTTTTCACAAAGCAAGATCCCGAATTCAAACCTTGTCTGCAAGCAATCTACCTGCTTACCCCGAACACTATTCAATTCTAGCAATCCATAAAGCGTTTGCTCTAACTGTATTGATTTTATGGAATAAATTCACATTAACGATTAGCTCCTTTAAAAGCGAGTAGCCACAATCAAAAAAATTTTCAGCATACGCAAGAGACCATATCCAGTTACTAGGTTTGATAACCATCTTTTACTTTTTCACATCTTGCCCAAAACCAGTAACAAAATTTATACTTGCTAAAGCCTTTTACCTGTGAGAGACATTCTAGACAGAAAGTGTACATGTTAATGTTCTATTTGTGCATACTACCAGTCTAGCGGCTCTTTGCCTAGCGGGCCTGCAAGTATAGGCTGGCTTTTTGATATGTGAGACATCACCTCTCGGCCAAATCGCCAAGGTTACATACTCGTCTCAATTTTTTAAATATCACAAAGCCCACTAGTGTCTAATAATTGCTGATCTATATATTATCTCATTAAAGTGGGGTTTCTAAGTTAATTGCTATTAGCATGTAACTAGACAATAGATAATTTTCGTAATACTTGCGTACAGTATATAATGACCTTGTTCTCAAAAATAATATTACTGCATTTTTTTATCTTTTTGATTATGATCATAGTTTTTTAAAACAATTATGAACAATCCCCATTGTTCTGTACCTACTGTAAAAGTTTTATGATAAATTTTGAAAAAGGTTTTGATATACAGCGTCTAGTTTAAATTGAAGTAAGCTTAAAAGAACCAACAGTTGAACTGCTCTTTCCACAAATTAGTTAATAAGTATACTCGTGACCGAAATGCAAGATCATATTTTGAAATCAAAATCTTTAAGTTTTTTTCAGAGTGCCAGAGAATCAGTTCTGCAGGAAGCTTGTTCTTCAAGCATTAATAGTCAGACGAGAATCAAGCTTCAAGCGCTTCAGCAATGTATGTCTCATTTTCATAACTTGTTTCACACGGAAAAAAACAAAAACAATTTTCGGCACTCCTACCATCGGCTCAAGTGAATCAGCTGAATTCATGGCATTTCAGTCAGTTTGAGCCTTGTAATTACATGTCTTTCAACGTATGTGGATACGAAGTACTTAAAAGAACTGTAATAACCGTCTATAAACTAGGATTGCGGCAAGCCTTACGTTCTGGCTGTAGAAACGATAAAAGATTTAGACCACATGTTGACTTAGTTAAAGGCAATTCTTGGGAATTTGAATGCAGAGAGGAAAATATGGAAATGACATTTGGATATTAAAATAATCTTGAAATTCACTAAAACTGTACATACTTTGTGTGCTGGCCTGCTATATTTATGCGGCTAGGCTTAGAATTCAGCTTGCACTCCCGTACATTTCAATGATCAATTACTGTCAACATTTAAATTTCTGCATCTGTTTTTAAAAATTGATAAAAATACCCGAAAAAAATTCTCAATTTAAAATAGCTTGTATGGAAATTACCTGAAAGCGGATAAGCCTTTCTAAATGAATTTATGATTTGAAAAGTTTCCGATTTATCAAGGTAGGTCAGTGCCTATCAAAATCCGATTTCAGATTTTAAGCCATTCTTTTTGTCCTATTGCGCTTATCTTATGTGTAGTGCTTTGAACATATAAAGTAAATGTCAAACTTGATTTTATAGAATTTCACACTGATAATAATTCTTTTTTTCAAGTCTGTAAGCATTTAATTGTTTTGTAGACTGGGCTGCTAACTAGAGCCTCCAATAAAGTCTGAGTGCAATTCTGGATATAGCCATTGCTTAAATACTTTAATCTTTTTTTAATTTTATCACTCTTATTATGCAGTGATTGCTACGTTGTCAAAATTTACCCCAATTATAGTTCTCAAAGACTATGAATCTGATGATCGTTTGCACTCTCCGTTTAGAATTTAGACTTTAGTTGTGCAGGTTTTGTATCAAAATGTACTAAAACACACTAAAAAGTCTAGATTTAGAGCCCAATAATAAATTTTTTTTCACTAAAGAACTTCTGCTAATATAGCATACATGTACATATTGATTTGTAAATTTTGTCTGCACATGCATACTCTTGGTCTTAGTACTAAATTAACGTTAATGCACACCCAGGTTAGACTGAAAATACAACATCGTTCGTCATTGATAAATGGCCTTTTTGATTGTATTGAAATAAAGAAATTGCCAGTATGGTCATACACTCTACAGATTATAGTTAAGTTGGTTTAATCTAAAAATCTACTTTATTGCTCCCTATCGTTACTTAATTGGCTTCGATTGACTTAAGGATGTGGAGTTGTTTAGCACCTCCAGAGGCTAAAGCTTAAAATGGAAAAGCTTATTTTATTGAACATCTAGATACGCTGGTAAGTATGGCTGATATATTCAACTCTTTTCATAAAAAATTTTAGAAAGATTGATTTGTTATTTAAATTAGTGTAAACGGTTTAACCGCAGCTAAACTTTTAAAAGCATGGGATTTTCGGTATAGTAACAAGAGTCAAGAGTTCTTCAGCTATTAAAAGATGGAGTTAGAATTTTCTAAATCAAGTCATATAAAATCAAGGCCGGTCGATTTAACAATCCACTTTTAGTAATGTGAGTAATAAAAAATAGCAAGCAACCGATATTAAGACTAACTATCCCTGGTTCTACTTTTTTTTTTAAAAAAAAAAAATAAAATATTTCTATCCAACACGAAAACGCTTACTCAAGACTATTTTTTTTATATGCCCAGACAGAAATATAAAGTTTGAAAAGAACGAAGACCATGTCGTTTATTACTAACCCCTGCTTGTTACTAAAACTCAGCATGCTTTACCTGTACACGCATTCAAACGATTTAGAACAACTAGTTGAATATGCTTAAAGCCTTAAAACAGATTTAAGTAACAGCTTTTTCTTGACAGAATACGTAGAATTTTACTACACAATAGTTTTTTTCACCCAAGGCACCTCATGTACCAGTTCTTTGAATCGCATCACATGCCTTAATTCTATCTATAATCGGAATTAATCAATGGCAATATTTACCTGACTTCCGTAGCGGCTCATTTCATCTCACAAACCTAATCTAGAAACAGGCTTGTTTAGCTTCTACTGTGTGCACAAAGTGGCCCAACGTGCTTTTTTAAATTTTAAGCTCTGACCAGGCTTTCAGACCATCTTTTACCATTAACTTAATTGGTTTTGACTGGTAAGATTGATCTGCTCAAGGGGTAAGCAATCCGTATACATAGCTAATTCAGATAGATGGAAAAATAAAATCATACAATCTTTTTTAAAAAAAAAAAAATTGTAACAAGCCACTACCAGTTGCATAGAAAATAAACACTCGACTTTTCAAATATTTTAACAGTTTGATTAAACCATACCTTCAAAGTTTACTGGCAGTACAAAAAAGAAATTGCTTTAGCTTTTTTCTTTTTTTTCGGTGAAAGCTTTGAAAAATACCAACTGGATATTTCTCTGCATCCTAAAATGAATATATTATACAATAATTACAATAATTTCATGATACAACGATATTAGCTTATGTTATACGCGAAGCAATTTACTTAGTTGCAGCGTTCGATACAGGTAGAGCTGTATAAAACTCGACACGGGGCGGTACGAGAGAGACGTTGAGCAACTCAGATCTCGCTCTGGCACGAGGCAAAAATGCTGGGAATAGGGAGGAAGTAGATGACTGTATAATCCACATTAATCGGTAAGAAGCTAAGTAAGCGAGAATAAAAACAGATTACATACATTGTTGCAGCGTTAAATGCTACATCGTTGCGAGCAGAGTCAAAAGCATTTATTATTCAAAACCTTAAATTTGGAGATCTGTTTTAGATTAAAGCAAGTTCAGACTGCTTTTCAAGAGAAACTTATAGTTTTAGCAATTAATTCAAAACTTTTTTAGAAGTATATTAGTCTAATATTTTTGTGAGATGTAAAAGCCTAGCGGCAAATGTATTGAAAATAAGCCCGGCTGTCAAGCTGAGTAATTGAGTTACTTCTTACGAGACTAAATCTTAAATTTTTACTGTGAAAAATCTAAAACTATTATAGGATTTGAAACTTTTTACTCAATGCCACAAAAGTTATATACTTCTTTGAACATTAGTTATTTTGGATTCCACTTGACCTTATTTTATCAACTTTGAAAGCTGCTTCAAAATTCAAACAAGAAAAAATTGTTTCCACAAAACCAGCATTATAAAATTGTTGATTCTTACAATTTACTCAAAATCTTTAAGAAATTGCAAAGATAACGCTATGATCATATAAGACAACAGGCTAATTGGTAAGTCTTATTGCAAGAAAAATTTTCGAATCAAATCTTTTTTTGTATAACCTTTTGTATCTTATTTTTTTTCATATTCTCTAGATATTGGGACAACAAACAATTTCATTATCATTACTAAAGCAGCACAAGTCTCTTGTACAGATTTAGCTTAAAATAATTTTCGTCATCATTGACAACAACCGTTGAAAATATTAATCCGTGAATCCAATTGACAAAATTCTTTTTAGATGCCTTCCTAATATATATATATATCTATTTTTAATCATTTTATAAATTTCAAATATATTTTGCGGATCAAAATAATAAATTTATATCTATCTAACTCTGACTACTCATCTTTGCCCCCTGGAGACTTCGTTTTACATTGTGTAAAATTATTGCCTAGTTTTACTATTCTTCTTTTAAATATTGAGATAATAAATATTCGCATGAAAAACTTTCATCTTCATAGTCAAGTATCCAAATCTTTTTAGCAATGAAAGTATCAAACTTCTCCCCGCATTGAAAACCTATTATTTAATATCATAAGCAAGCCCGGATTGACACGACTTTGGTTTGTAAACCCCATTAGACTCTTGGTTCTAAAAGCACCTCATTTAGCCGAAATTTACGGAATTTGTATGATTTAAGTGCAAAACACAGGGTTAAATTAATTTATTTTTGATTTTGTTTACGCGGCTCATTCTTGTTTGCTATTTAAGATATCGAACTATGGGAATGTTTACTTTTATTTTTTTGTAATAACAAAATCAGCTTAGCTTTATGACTTAGCACCTTTACAAGGTTTTTGCTTGAAAACCGATAAAATTATGTAATAGAATTCAAGCAAATATTGTGGGGGTGAATAAGATTGTCAAACCTGAATAAGTAGCGCAGGGTTTGCTGCGCGCCAATCTCTGGTATTAGATAGATAGAAAATCTGTTTATTGTCCTAATATCCAGAATCTCTGGTATTAAGCTACCAGATGTTATGTATCTCAATTTTTCCTTAGCATATGAAACTCCCTATGGTAAATTCAGCTCTATCAAATGTCGAAACCATTTGCATGCGCTTAGAGCGTTACTTTGTCAGTCTCATTAAGATAAGTTTTAAAATTATGTCTTTTTTTAAGTCTCTTTATTATTTTTCATTTGTTACGTGTCGTCTGAATATTAGGACAATAAACAGATGTTTTATATACATTTTTTTTTATTTGAGATTTATTAAATAAGTTTTTTTTTTTACAAGTACTCCACACCTTCTTTTACTCTAGCCAGCAGCATAGATTATTAAGATTTTGCTATCGTTTTGTTGCTAGAACAATTATTGACATCGTACGCGACTCAAATTTAGTACGCTCTTATCTCAAACACTAATACATAATATTTTTTTTTCTGAGCCATCAATTATTACTTTTTTTGCAAACAGTCTAAGCCTGATCAACAAGTATAATTTTTTTTTGATTGTGGAATTTGGAAATAATACGCTCAGTTGGTTTGAGTCAATATGTATAACTCACTTATACGATCTAAGATACGTCACTAAATAAAAATTTTAAACGCAAATAAATATATGCTTTTGGAGCAACGGTAATTTATAAACTAATAGCAAAAATACGAATTGTTTATATAATGGGACTGTTCAGTCGAGTGGTTAAGAATATCAACCTCTTGACAGGGGGTCGGAGTTTAGCTATTTTCCATCAGTGTACTTTTTTTAGTAAATTTTCTGATTTTGGTAGAGTCAGCCAGCCGCATTACTATGTAAAATACTGACCTAAGTTATTTTTTTTTTTGGACACTGTCTCTATGAGATTGACATACTTATCGAGTATGAGAAAATTTTTATCCTTCCCAAATTTTTCTTCTTAAAATAACAGGCGTACAACAATATTTAAACAGGCGATCAAAACTTTTTTTGGGCGTAAGATTACTATATGACGCTTAGCCAACCAAGATATTTCCCTTTTTTTATTATTTTTATCTCGACTCCTGTTCAACCAAGCTTAAATTTTATCTATGAATGCGTGGATCAATCATTAGATTCATGGCTGAAAAACCTCTGTATTTGCATTAGACGTCCTTAACTTTATATCTAATAAAAGGCAAAGTTATTAAAGTGTAGTCTCCTAGTTTATAAACCCCTGCAATACTGACCTAGGAAAAATGCATGATGCTTTTCAAATGGATCGCCTGTTCAGTCAAGACCTAGCTGTATTAACTCTCTCAATTGCAGAACTGGCTTTAGAGTTTGGCAGGCGGGAAGTTAATCTACATTTATGGTGCATGCTACAGGGGAAAAAAATTTCTTGATCAGTTTTATTTGATATTGTCTAGTTATGTGCTATGTTAACACATTTAGCTATAATCTCGTTGCTGATAAATCAATAACTACGGTTTCAATTTTCAATGCTCAGCCTTGTCGTATATGTCTGAATATTGTACAGAGCATGTAATGATGTAAAGCATTAAACCCAGCAAAATCTTAGGCAGTACTCTGAGAGTGTACTAAAAGCAGAGTCAATAGATAAACATTTCTTTTATTTGGTGATGAATTATACATATAAAGCATTAGTCAGAGAAACTATCAGAGTTGTAATTTGAAAACTGTGTTTGGGTCTGTAAGTAGGTTTTCATTAGCATTAAATTAAGTACTCTTGTCGATATGTAGGCTTCTATTCTTTATGAAGTAGTTCAAGTATATACGGTACACGTGAGCGGGTAGACTAGGGAAGCTACGGACGCTACGGACGCTACTAGCTTGCTAAGTCTATTACAAGAGCCCCCTAAAAATAACGTATTGCAATTTAAGTTGTATGCACAATACCAATTTTGGACATATACATTACAAACCTGAAGTATACTTAAAATGTCAACACTGAACTTGGGGCAACGCTAACAGGCCCCTTTAACACTTAAGGTTTGGAATTACTCGAAATACATGCATATAGTGTTTTTACTAACAGGCTTTAGGTTACATTTGTATTACAAGGTACGTACTATTTGTAATTAAACTAGTACAAGTTTATTGATACCTGTATAATTTTAGTTTATTCTCATAAATATGCATATATGTATAATCAGCATAAATAGTGCTCAAGTAGTGAACATTTACAGTTTGTTTATACAGTACTAACACATGTACCAAGATACAACTTTGGAATCATAGACAGCACAATTTAGAGTATACGGCTCACAGATTATTGCAGTATGTAGTCTGAATTGAGCATATCATACCGTTCGGGTTGCGGCTTGTAAGTTGCAATTGCAGCGCTACGGCGTAAACTTTATCACGCCCTAGTGCTGCAGCACAGATTAATGTGAAAATTAATAGATTTTTCTGGGGGGCATAGCGAAAAATAAATGAAAATCTTTTGAAGGGCTTTTCGAGAAGTACATAGGTCTGAGATAATTGATAATAAATTTGCTGTTTAGCCATTATCGATAAATTTGTAAACTATACAGTCACTAGACAGACACAGACCAGAAAACTAAGGGCCTTTTTATCAAGACTTAACAAGACTATGAGCTCTCAAATTCCAGTAGTCCAATATGATTGAGCCATAATGATCGTTAGCTTTGTATACATCTGCAGTAGCCTATTAATTTTCTATCTGACGGATATTTTATATATATATATATTTACGGGAAATTTGCATACAGGAGTCCGATTCCCCAGGTGCTTAGCTATAATCATTGAATTCTTGTGCTTGTAGTAACATTTTATTATCATGAGCCATTATTTTTTACACAGGGCGTTAATACATGTCCTATTTGATAAAAGAATTTTCTCAAATTATCAATCTCTGCGAGACTAAGTATTAAAATATGCATCGTATATACGCCAGAGTACAGTAAAAACTCGGAAATTTTGAAGCGGTGATGTGAGTCACTTGTGACCGTAATATATGTTGTAAATCTCTGCAAGAGCTGCAAGTCCTAACAATAAAAAATCTTTTGGTTGTAACTCTTTTGTGACAAATTTTTGAGCTTGAATAAATGTAACTTATCGATTTGTTGAAATTAGAACCTTGATTAGGAATTTGCACAAACTTTCATATCTCATCTACTACACTCTATGCAGCAAGATCACGGACATTGAAACTCGCATTATCCAGTTCATCTGGAGAATTAACTTTTCCGGTGGGGGAGAAACAACTGGAGCTTCAAAATTCTGGGCAGTTTTGTAGACCTCTCATAACTAGGCTTCAAAATGCTGACACCAAGTTCTACTATGAGAGTAAGCCAGAGTTCTTGCATGCTCTTAAACACAAACCCGAAAAAGCAAAAAAAAAAGTAAGAATATTAATAGGAGGTTTATTTCTCCATCAGTTGATCGGATCAAAAGGCAAGCCCAAAATAACTTGCAGTTCCTAGAAATGATGATTGACATAGAATCAAATCTATATACACTTAAACGTTGCGTTTAAAATCAAGAAAGTTATAGGAGAGCTTCGTGGGATACACAAAATTCTTTTAGCCAAAAAGTCAACCTTGATCAAGAAAAAGTAGCTATATACGAAAGCTTCACCAATAAGCTCATGGAAGAAAAAAAATTGAAAAAAAATAAAAACCAGTACCTTATTTATTTTAAAAACCATTCAAGCTTTAAGCCTCAGGTGCTCTGCCTTGAGACAAGTTATTCACAACAAAAAAATATATATATATAGTAAAAAAATGGTTCATAAACTTTTTGCAAAAGCCAGTCAAACTAAAAGCACAAACGGTGACAAGTATTGGGGCAAGTAAATGCCATGAAAGTACTTTCAAGATGAATGGCTGAGAAGATTCATGAAGACATTTAAAATCAAAAAAAAAAGCTCTACGCGGACGGTCTTGGGTGTTGAATAGTAAACAGGCTAAAAAAATGGGATAACTCAAAAAAACATTACTTTATCTAACGAATTTTGAGTGTGGAAATCGACAACCGAAATTGAAGCTTACACATACGGCTGGGTATCAGGACTTTTTGTATCTTCAAATATCAAAGGCCTGAATTTCTATACATCTGACTTGGCAACATCTATGAACGATTTAATACATGAATTACTTAACTCCCTTTCAAGATTTTTGCATGGTGTTTTGTTTAGAGAATAGAGACCACATTTGGGATCTGGTTTATCATTTCTTTCAACAACCATGTGAATACTTATGCTGCCATTATATAAGCCCACTAATTTATGAAACCATGACACAGCTGGTTGTCAATGATATGCATCTAAAACTCTTAGCCTGATTTATCCCAGGTTAATGGTATCCTTTCGTTTATGGTTTTAATCAATGTTACTTAAATTCAACTAAAAAAATATAATAATGTTGTCATAGACAGGAGGTAAAAACATCGTATGGGATTCTCCTTTGGTGCTGAAGATCCAGGAACTAAACTAAAATGTACATATAACTTGCCAAAATTGCTTTTCTCTCTGTCAACTAGATGCCCAGAAAAATATATTGACCTCGAAACATGAATATGAATAATTGTAGAAACTGGGGTTTGATCTGCCGCCTTCGTTTCTGACCTCGATGTTAAGCAGTACCAAAAAAAAAAATGTTTATTCAAACCTAGCTAGGTCCGAAGTTGGCAATGAAAATCTTTTTTTTTCTTTTTATTTATTTGAAGTTGAGATGTGCTGTAGTGGTTGGAACTCATGGTGGTTGCAATACCAAAAACGGCTTAACATTAAACGTCTCTAAATATTTTCTAACGGTCTCCATAACAAAAAATAGAAATTTATACAGTAAAAATATGCTCAGTAAAGCTCGAAAATTGAAGCTTCTGAATCTCAGTAATACGAGTACCATCGGCGAGAGGTCATCCATTTTACAGTCCTTGGTGTGAACCAAAAAAATGACCAGAAGAATAAATCCTTAACGTTATTGCCAAAAGTGCAAGGCCAATGTAGTGTTTTCTCATATTAACAAGTCATATCCTGTTAACATAGTTTCCTGTGTCTTTTCAAATATATCACAAAAGTTAAAACAAGAGTTAAAACGTAGGATGATCCCTAAGGATTAAGGCAGCACCAGCTTTTGAAAGTCAGGCTAATAGTAATTTCTGATCTGCTAAAAAAACAAGAGTTCTGATGAAATTGCTGATTTGGTAGAATCACTTGACTACACTGCTGAGGAGGATCCTGCCCCAGAACGAATAAGCATGCGAGCAATTGGCAGCCCGGGCCAGGGTTTTACTGATTTAGCACTTGCGAAAAACGACGACCGCACTAGATTCGCTTCAGGTTTCCCTGGCTCACTTGAGACCAGCTTCCCGGGCTCTCTCCACGAGGGGGTCTTGCGGCTCATGGGAGAATTTTGGCCTTCCCGAATTTCCGCGCCTACGGGTACAGGCGCGCTACAAATAGCCCCAGACCCAGGCAAGCCTGGTGTCTTCTCGGTATATAATTACACATAGGACACTAAATAAACAGATACTACTACCAAAACGAGAGGGAAAAAGCTTTTGTGTTTCAAGGCTTGAGTGTCAAGAAACTCTATATAGCGTCATAGATAACATCTCACAAGTTTTCATATAACAAATTTGGTTGTAAGTTTTGTAATTGAATTTTTGATTAAAAAACATTAATTTGCAGCTATCAGCCAACGGCTGGTAACAAGCGGGATTCTTGTAAATTGTGCTCTTGTTTGATTGTTATTGAAAGATAGAGGGTTGCACTAAGATTTTCAAAAATTTAATTTACAAGTATAGATAATTTCTCAGCCATAAAATTGCCGTGAGTATTTTAGCTTAGGAATACATTTTAGAACTGTTCAGCCTCTTCAAAAATAACTAGTAAACAAATACTCTTTAGAAATATAGTATAGTAGTGGTAAAGCTTTTGTCCACTAAAGAATTTTATTATTATGCAATCACAATGTATGCGAAATCTCGATGAACCACATTTCTTCAGAAATACAGCTACGTAATCATCGTTATTTAACGGATTTTCTTATTTTGCAGGTTTTTTGCAATACATTTTGCAAGTGATGAACCTACAGTAAAAGGTAACAGTCTAGGCTTTCAACTTCTGACCTCTAACTTCTGCCCAGTTAACTTTTTCACAGCTCACCGGCTATTTAATTTTTTCTGTTGACTATTTCATCCAAATATCATGACCATTGAATTTAATGCTTACTTTCTGGAGCGAGTGGTTTGAAAAATGCAGTTCTGGCTAAATCTGTCAAGCTTATTCCTCTTCTTTTGATAATTAATGCTGTATTCTTTTTATTAAACGATCCACTCAGCGGATGCTCAAGGCCGATTGGGGCAATACGATCCTACTGTTTTAATCTCTAGCTAAAACTTATGGCTTGTCGGCCCGTTTGACAAACATCCTAACTCTATTTCTCTGCCCGATATTAAATACCAGAAAAAAATATTGTTGAGAGATGTTTAGCGACCTGAACCTTTCAGGCGACTGTTATTACGCCGTAAATGGTCCACACGTAGCTCGCACTTTAGCCTTCTGCAGCTCTCTTAAATCTGCAGCTCCTAACTTGACTTTTAAGGATTCTATAATGGTATTGAGAGTGGATTAACAGAGCTAGGTTCAACTTTTCCTCCAAAACGTTTTTACAAATAGCCTACAGCCAAACTATCATGCCAGTACTGCTAGGTTCTAGATTTTAATTTTCTTTGCAAAATGCGCGGTTTATGAGGGATCTACATTGCCATCACCAATTCTTGCATCTTCAGAGAGTGTGCAGGTCACTGCCGCCATAATAAATACTTGATAGATACCGTTGATACCAAAATGGTATTTCTGAATTAATGCACAGTAAGTTAGGAATTAAGAACGCAAAAAAAAGAAAAAAAAAAGAAAAGTGGCAGAACGGGAAAAGAAAAGAAAAGTTCCTACTTGGCGTATCACACAAACGTTAACTGTATAACAGTTGTCTGATTGCTAGTTTTACCAGTAGCTGTCAGACCACGAAACACAAGTTGTCTTTTTTTTTTCCTGTTAGCAGATACCAGCAACTTTAATAGTGGTCTTAGGTTTTTGTGCCCTTGAATTATTGTTTGTTAAGCCTCGAGGCGGGCAGGTTAGCTGATTAATATTGAATCGCCTTATAGATAGTTGGATTTTAAAGTCGCATTTACAGTCCCTTTAGCCTGATATTATGGTAACTTTGCTGCAACTTACTTAATCCATAGATCAAAAAACTTTCGATTCACTACTTTATGTTGATTACAGTGGGATCTAATTATACTATCAACAGAAGCATGCAGCCGAAGTTTGAAGTAAATTTAAATTTTCTGATATGCCTTGCGATGTCAAGTTTTTTTGTTTTTTTTTTTTATAAAGTTATTCGCATTCTACGGCACTTTACATATTGCAAATTATAGCAACACCTACAAAGTCACAATTTTAGAAGTTCTTTATTTTTTTTGTCTTTTTGTATATATTATGCATATTGTATATTGCAGATGTTATAGTCTCAGTTGACAGATAGATGAGTATTTGTTGCAGCGTGTGATTGAAGTTTGGGGTCATTAGCCACTCTTTATCTTTAGCAACCTGATCATAATTTTAAACAATGAACTTGCAGCACTTATATTTTAATTGTAGACCGGCAGCTAGTTGGTTACGGACTTGAAGAGTAGCATTTCAATGATAATGGCGGTGTTATTTATCTATGCATACACTGCCGGGCCGCTGCCTGATATGACAGATTTCTGGCAGCAGCAGTGGTATTAATATGTAATTTGAATCTGAAGTGGAAGCCGCCATCGTGTAAAAATGATGCAGTTAATTTCCTTGTATGTTTTTCTATGTGAACAACTTTCATCAATATGTTTTCTTTGATTTCTTCCGTACAATGTTTCTGCCCTGTTAGAGTCATCTTACGAGAAAATCATGTCTTGTCGTTTTCCAGAACATGTCAGTATTTTTTTTTCAGTATTAATATAATTATTTCATTTGACACTTGATTGCTGACAGCTGTAGCCAGGGCGTATCCTTCTTGGAAATGTATGATGCAAATTTTGTAGGCTCTGTAGAAACATACCACAGTATGCCTGCCCTGCCCTTTGTAAATTTATTTGATGTCATAGCATTTCTATACAGAGAAGTCTAGACTCAAGTGCAGCCCGGCAGTAGTTATAAGGTTTCAGGCTTATGAAAGTGAAGTAAGAGTTAAGGCTATTAGCTGAATATTGGCTGTATTCATGGTCTAGCTTCAGTTCATTAGACTCTAACACTGGCTTATCAAATATGCGTATCATAAGTAGTTCCAGCTTCTAAATTTTGGATGTAAGAAGGCTGGTTCAAATTCTAGCAGCTCAGTTGTCAGTAATTGTAACAAAGCTAGCGAAAAGTTTTGACTAGTTTTCGGGAGTCTTACCATACTTTTTTTTTTGCTGTCTTCAAGTAGCTGCAGAAATCTAAATGGATTGCTATGTATGAAGCCTGAATTGGGTCGTTGCTTGAAAACCTTGGAACATAGACCATCGGAAAACCTGGACCCTAGGGCCCAGAGGCCTAGATTAATATATAGCTACACCACCAGTCGATCAAGCTAACGTAACATCACGTTAGCACTACAAATTATGACAAGAAAATTTTGTGAATGTATAACGCACTCTCTAAATTGCACCTGGTGGTTGCTGAATTCTAGATGGGAACTAATGTTAACTTAAAACAATACAAACATGTTTATATGTCGATCAACAGGGAAGGAAAATCTGTAATAAGTGGTGTGCACTGCACTGTGGAACTAGTCCAAGCGCTACAGAATGCGCTTGTAAAACTTGAGAGTATCATTCATGTTCTGGCCGAATTGTTCTTGTAACCATTGAAGGGTATATTTGGAAATCAGTCAATGCGCATTAAGATCTTTTTAAGTTTGAACATTTAACAATAAATTGTGAAAATAAATGCCATAAAAAAATTTATTACTAGATGGTCTAAAAGTATCGAAATCCACCTTGGTTCCAAATTGTCATGGTCAAACTGCACAGGCTAGCATTAGTATACTTATTCATGTGGTGATACTTGCAAAAACCATCCGCATTCATGTCGGTATTAAGGCGATAGACCCGGACAGGGTACTAAAAAGCAACATCAGCATGCAGCTTCAGGCGGCAGACAAATAATATATATTTTATTTTGTTCATGATCTTGCGTACCAAAAGCCGATGGTCGAAGATCATATTATCATGGGCTTTATAAATCTCGGATCTGGGCATTGGAAAACAAAGTGACTGGATCTATGCGAGCTTTTTTTCCAGTGATATTTTGGTTGTTAAGTACAAGTCCTTATCAAAGAGGCAATGTTTTGAGTGAATATAAGAGCCAGAAGTATTAGGATACCAGTATACAATAAAAGTACAAGATTGTAAGTCACTCGGGACAGTACATCGCTACGTTGGCTGTGGTAACTACGCATGTTGCAGTCCAAAGCCAGCCTGATATTATTGCGGAAACCCAATATGCTAGTCTTTCCTTTTCCGGATATACAATTTCTGCGCCTTAGTGCAAATCCATACTTTCTCGCTCGCTTTTCGGACCCTGCTTTTAATTGAGTAGAGGCAAGCATTTGTGTATTAAGAAATGGTATTTACAAATCTGTAAATTTTGGTCTCGGCTGCGGTGCGGTGTAAGTATGTGTGTTTGCGGTTAGAAATATAATTACGTTGCTTAATATCACTTTGGCCAGTCTTTACAAAACAAGCAACTTTTTGACTTTGACTGGCTGGTCGGTATTTTGGTCTAGTCAGAAATTTTGTTTCCTGTCATTACGCTCTTAATACTAGGTAGCCAACAAAAAAAAAAAAAAAAAAAAATAGGTAAGGTCTGCCGAAGTAATTGAATACAGTGAGATCGCCATCAAGAAAAATCATTATAGTGAATGCGGTCATCTGGGGAAAGTTAAACATTTTCTGGAGAAATGCGCTTTGTACTCTGCAGAGCTCAATATCTTTAGGAAATTTTTAGTTGATCTTGATCTCGAGGATGTTTTTACCAAAAGAGTATTGGATCGGAAATCAGATTTCCGGATTACTTGCCACACCTCTTTTAACGATTTACTTGGCTACGGCAGCTGTCGAAGATTTTACAAAATGTCTATCTCCTGGATTTATCTACACAGTGTTTTGTATTTCAAGTTTTAATACATGGATTCATCCATTGATAATCCAGTGTTATCAAATGCTGAACCTTTGGCGCTAATAGCGTCATTCTTATGAAACATAGCATTCCTGGAAAACCTCCGGTAAATAATTTTATTGATTTGATCTCAGTTATGAAACTTTTGAGTGAACGTGTGTATGAGGAGAAGTAGGGCAATAAGCGAACTTTTTAGTCCTACTATGACATCACTGCACCTAGTTTACATGAAACTACCGTTTCTTTAATATGTTTAACTTTTTTTCAGGGAATCTATTTTTGAAAAGTGTCTACTGGCCAAAACCACGCGAAAGACAGAAGTCACAAATGCATCACCAACCAGAGGTACTTTAAGTTAAAGCTTTATGAAAACTCTGCCGAAGTTGCGTTGTGTTTCCGTAGCACAAGCCTTTTATTTTTCTCAAGAACTAAGCTAATTAGCCAAAAGAATATGTCACGGATTATAATATCTTAATTAAAAGCATTTAAATTTGAGAGTTCCATTTTAAAAAAAAAAAAAAAAATTTTTTTGAGAAATAGATTATATTCTTTTTAAGAAGAAATGCCGTATTATACTAATGTGAGCAGATATAGGCATTTTGGAATTTTTCATTAAGGCATACTATATATGTAATTAAACTAATATTGTTGAATATAATGGCTACAAGTGGTCTGACTGAAAGATAGTTATAATTATGCTGATATAGTTCTGAGAATTGAATTGCTAGATCTTAGAAGGTTATGAATCAATATTTTGTAATTATAATAATAATAATAATAAATCAATTTATTGTCTCAATATCTAGAAATTACATTCTAAATTGAACAACAAGAGGGTATAAAAAGAAAACATTTAATTCTGAAACATTTATCTGGATACCACTGATCAAGCAGTGCGCCCAACAGGTGTTTGGGAGGGCAAATCGGTAAAATCTTGACAAGCTATACTGTTAAGCAATTTCCACATTTGTTTGGTAAAAAATCCATGTCTATCTCATTCACCAGGAATTACATTTAAACGGTAAACAGAAATTATCAGAAGAAAATGTTTAATATCTTTTATGAAAGCATCTTCTTAGAAAAGGTACAGTCATTATGCTAACTTGAAGCTCTAGGATTTAAATTCTAAATTGTCGTTTACTCTACGTTTATATCCTTTAATCTTTTTTTTTTTTTCAAACCCTGGCACCGTCTTTTTTTTTTTTTTTACTCAGATCCCAAAATTTACTTGGTATTGAAAAATAAAAACGAGAAAAATAATAGTAGATTAGTCTATGGGTTATTAAGTAGCAATTTTGTGCATACCTTCTTTTAGTTACTGAACCATGCGTTTTTATTGTTTACAATCGTAATTAGAGGGGAATTATCGACATAAATATGGATAGAGAATGCAAACCGCCATGAAAAAAAAAATAATGATGCGAAAAACTTATGTAGAGATTCAGAGGTATCAAAAAGATTGCAAAAAGATTGCAAAACTTTTGTAATTGTCATTTTAACCACCTAAATAATGGTGTTTTAGTATTTCAACCCGTTAAGGGCTTTTATGAACACTGAATCTCATTATACTTTTTTCAAAAAATAAAAAACAAGCTATTTTAACTGCTAAAAAATGTCATGAAGCGGAGACTCGGTTCCAAGACTTTTTAGATTACCCTTTATTTCATAGTTGGTTTGATTAGACCCAATTGATTATATGCTACTACTTGTCAACTCTTGATTTAAATTTATTAGGTATTATTTATTTCAAAAAGGTTTTTCAGCACATAAATTTCTTTGTGGATGATACAGAACTATAAAATATTACTTTGTCAGTTTTGTTGATATAGGTCTTTCTTGGAACTTATATATATATATATTGTTATCCTTTATCCTTTTTATTTTAGTACATATACTATATATTTTATATATTTAACTTTTATTTATTAAAACAATAAGCCTATATTTTTTTTTATTCATGTATCTATTTTAAAAAAAAAAAAATTAATTTCATGAATATTAGCTGCCGTTTACCTAAAAAAAAAAAAAAAAAAAGAATTCGTCGTCAGAAGGGACATCGCCAGAAGGGGTTAGAAGGGAACATGATGACTTAATGAAGATATGATCCTGCAAGGGGGAGAAGTAGGAGAAGGAGATGGGCAGAAGCTTTTATTAGCTTTTTTTTTTAATACAAATTATGCAAGATATTTTTGAAAAAAAAAAAAAATCCTGAGAGTTTTAAACTCTCTGTGTGTGGTTAGACTACATGTGCGGGATGAGCATCTTATAAATGAGAGATATCAACAGGTAATTCACCTACATAAGAACTAAAAGGAGTTTAAAAAGCAGGCAGGGCCATGCGTTACATTAGTGAAATCCTCAAGCCCTGCTGCAGACAGGGGGCAGGAAGAGGAGGGGTGTGAAATTCATGCGTATATATATCAGGAGTATATAACTAACTGACATTATCAACCCTTTTTTTTAAATAAATTATCATTGTATCATTAATTACAAATAAAATGTATATATAAACTAATTAGCAGTACCCTATGAAGGAAAGCGGGTACACAAAAATGATGAGGCAAGCAAAATCAAACAAGCGAATATTAATCAATTGATAATAAGTTCAAAAAATGTGCAAAAGAACGTTTGCAAACTAATCATTTCCAGAATGACAAAGTGCATAAAGTCTCTCTATTTTTTTTTTCTCCGCCAAAACTTATCATAGTAGGTCTATTGTAGTTGTTGTGATTGTTGTTGATACTTGTGATCTACTAAACCTAGGGGGGAGACCAGAGATAATCTTTTTTCTCTTTCTACCACGTGCTCAATGCGGATCACACGTGCGTCCTTGGGCCATTTTACAGGTCTTCCACAACGGCCTTGACAAGCACAGGTATAATCCCGCCGGTACCAACGTCAAATTTGCGGTGACCAATGACTTCTAGCACTGAATTGATGGTGCCGCTGTGCGCCGTCACGCAAACTACCATAGCGTCGTCACCCTCATCGCCAAACACGTACTGGTCAAGAAACCGTCGGATGCGGATGTTCTGCTCTGCGGGTGTCTCGCGGTAATCGGCGGTCCACAACTCGTCCTCTTCCACAAAGCCATCCTCAATGGGATACTCAGGATAGCGCTCGCGGATATAGCTACGGGTGCGCCGGCGGTCGCATGTGTGCACGCCGATCGTCTCTCGCAAGTCTTCAACAACGAGTGGGCCCCCATTGGTGTTGTCGTTGCGCAGACGGTTCCATGTCTCCTTGTAAGTATCAAGCGCCCGCGTGAACGGTGATACGTAATGAGTCTTCGGGACAAGGATGCCACGGTCATCAATTTGCTTGCGCCATGCAATATTGTTGCGCTTGGCCTGTTCGGTTCCCAACGGCGTGAGCTCGGGATCAGGGCCCCAAACAATGTTGCCATCTGTGTCAAGCAAGCTCCAGTAGTCATCCCATGCCTTCTGGCCATAAATCTCAATCGCAAGATTGTGGTAACCCTGACCATGCCGCGCGAGAAAAAGCAGCTTGTAGCGGGTGTTGGGGGTTGGCGGGTTACGATTGAGGCTATGAAGACGCTGTTGCAGCCCGCGCCAGGAGCCCTCAAGCACTAGACCAAAGTCACGAGCAGTGAGATAGTTAAACTGCGTGTCGTCAGTGTCTGGGTCCGATTGTGCAAAGACCCCGTAGCCAGCGTTAGAGTAGGTGATTTTCCTGCGCAATTTTTGTGCTTTCTGTTGTTGAAGTTGGCGGGACTTGAGCAGTGCTTGAGTAATAAGCATGCTGCCGTACTGGCCGGTCAGCTTGGCTTCATTGTCGAGCGAGTCGGAGTCGCTGCTGCCGGGACTGTCAAGGAGACTTTGATTCTGGGACCCTGAGACATGTCGCTTGTGAAAGTACAGCAGCGTCGCCAAGGCAGCCGCGATTAGAAGCGCCAGTAAAAAAAGCATTACTCAGATCTATAGTAGAAATAGCGGTTGCTTGTGCTGAGTTCACGTCCAGCTAAACAGAGGAACAGCAAAAGGTGGTATGATGAGAGGTGAGAAAGGGGGGAAGAGAACAGTTGAGAAAAAAAAAATGCTGTTGAACATTCCATTCCCGAAGATGGGAGAATTCAGTAAAAAAAATGTTATAGATCCACAACCGTAACTATAACGCTACTGCTATCCTGTTTCGTGGGTAAACAGCAGCATCTATCACCCCTGCGCAAAGTCTGGTGTCATTTTTTTTTTCTTTTCAAATCACGCTGAAAGATAGCGGTTGTGGTACTGACTGCTGATGCCAGCGCGCAACTTGAACCGAACAGCAAACTCGTTGCCCTGGGGCGCCTCCAAGTATTCTTCAAGCGCAAGGGTCGTATCTGAGTACCAAAACCCTGAAGTCTCCTTCAGAGTGAGACACGATTGCGCTTGATTCTGCTGCTGCGGCTGCTTCTTCTGTTGCAAAAGTGGTGACTGCAACCGCATGGGCTCGCTTCCCGCGATAATCACCGGCGTGCATAGTTTATTGTTGTTGCGACTTGTCCCTTGTACGGGCTGGAACCGCGCCGCGATGTCAACGACCCCCGCTTGCTCATTGCCGCTACCGGATACAATAATGCGATCCCACGTTTTGAGATGCTGCAGGACAACAGCAGCCTGTGCTTCGCGCTGAAGCTGTTGCACGAGAGACTCCTTGGCATCGTTCACGCTGCCGCCACCACCATCGCTGTTGCTGGTGCTGCTGGTGCTGCCGCTTTTGGCATCATAGGTCACTACGCTTGCAGCTGTACTCCGGCCTTTGATGGTATAGACCGCAAATTTGTCTGGTCGGTAGTGGATATGACCATGCGTGCGGTAGCCCAGCGACCTCAAGACCTGGACCCACGCAGCGTCACGCAAGATCACAATATCTGGGTTGATCTGGCGGATCTCGCGTACGCAAGCATTTTCCATCGTTTGCGGAGCATAGAGCAGCAGAGTAATGAGAAAAAAGTCATCGTTAGCAGTGTTTTTGTTGTCGCCGCTGGCATCCGCAACATTGGAAGAACTGCCATTGCTGTTGTAGGGTGTGGCTGAAAAAACGGCGCGAAAGTTGGGGAAAATAGGCTCCGGTAGCGGCTCACCAACGTGAATCCACCGATCCTCTTGTTTCACCATCGGCACCGCCGTCACGTTTTGGCCCCGGAGTGATTGCACCGACTCTTTGCCCTTTAGTGGTGAATGGTTGCTGCTATTGTTGTGGTTACCATCTGGGACGCTCTTATTTTGTGTATAAAAGGTGCCTTTGTGTTTGGGTTGCTGGAATTGATTCCTTTTGGGCTGTTGCTTGTGGTTATTATGCGATTGTTGCTGTTCTGTCGGGTTCACTCCACCAGCTTTGGGCTCGTTTGAAGCCCCGTTTACCGTGGATTTCTTGGTCCGCTTGAGAAAGGTTGGCAGCCCAAACTTCATCTGTGTTGCAAAAGGATCAATCGGATGGTTAACTGAGGGATATTAATTTAATTGAGAAGAAGAGTTAATGCCCAGAAGAAGAAGAATCAGAGTAATAGCAAGGTGGAGATAAAAGTTTTGTCAACACCTTTTAGAAAGAAAAGCTGCCTCAGCAGGCTCTACCAGCCAACAGGAACATGATGGTATCAATTATATATGGTCAACAATTAACAGAATAATAAACAGAGTAAAGATATAAGAAAAAAAAATCATAATTCAATTGGGTCTGCGACCATGCTATCGCCGTTTAGGCTTTTTGGTGCCCGCACCCTTCATGTATCCCGGACACAGGCTTGCGATAAGACAGTCGCCGCAGCGCTTCCCCTGGGGGCGGCACACGGTCTGGCCAAACCCAACGAGCGTCGGATTGATGTCGACCCAGAGACTCCGGGGCAACCAGTCCTCCAAGGCGTGGCGCGAATCCTCGGGCGTCTTGGCCTTGCCGTCATTTGTCCACCGCCACAGATTTCCTAGTCGATGCACATGGACGTCAACACCGATACCCTCGACGCGGCCCCATGCGCGGTGCATAAGCAGGTGGCCCATCTTAGGCCCCACGCCCGGCAAGGATACAATCTCCTCAAGGGTTGGCGGGACGTCGTCGGCATACTTCTCCCGCAAGATCACAGCCGCTCGCTTGAGGAAGTTGGCTTTGCGTCGGTGGAAGCCGACACTGTATATTATTTTGTCAATCTCGGCCTCTTCGGCAGCAAGCACACTGGAGACGGTGAGCTGGCGCCCTGGCAATTCGGTGCGCAGCTTCTGCACAGCCGCAGCGGTGACCTCATCCTTGGTCTGCGCGGAGAGCATGAGCGCAACAAGCAGTTGAAACCGGTGTACAGCGGGCGTAATGGTGGCGCTGACGGATTCGGGGATACGCTCACACCCCATTGTGTCGACAGGTGCAACCTCGCGGGTACGCATCTGCTTTACCCGCTTGTAGATTTCTTGCCAACCAGGCGGTGCGTGCGGCGCAGTGTAGCCGGCGTATTCCTTGTCAAACTCGGCCTCGTCAAACGCTGGTATGTAGGGGTTTCCGGCGCCACCACTACCTTCAGTTGTGTTGGTAATGGGTTCTGCGCTATTGGTCACGCTTGCCTCAAGTTTAACTGCCAGAGAAGCAGTAGGATCAAAGTCAGGCTCGATCTTGACTTTGATATGCTCAATCTTGAGGCGTTTGACAGGGTGCTCGTCAACGGCTTCAGTCTTAACTTTGATCGCGTCAGAGGGCACTACAATGGAGGAGACTGCAGCAGCGACGGCTGATGCCGAAGACTGATCAAGTAGTCGTTTCGAGCGTCTTGTTAGCATAGATATGCGTGGTTGATGCGTGTTAGAAATTAAAGACGAAAATTTCAGACGAAAAATGGGAAGACGCCAAAAATTCACAACCATTTCGGTTTCATACCTGAGTCCCGGAGTCTTGAATCGGTACTCTCACTTCATCAACCCCCACCAAAAACTACATGGACTGTTAACAGAAATAGCAGATTAGACGATATAAAGTGCTTTATTCTTTTTTTTTTTTCTTTAGTAATTTTACAATTTTTTTTTGTTTTATTTTCTTTGTTTTTCCTCATAATCCAGATACACTCGGCTAGCGCATCTCTTGCTAGAGAAAATACAGGGTAGGCACCTTGTGCTCAAGATCCCGTTCTCAAAACCCAGAAACCTTATTTCTTTTCATGATTTTTTTTTTTTCGTAAAGACCGTGATTAGACTCTCCGCGAAGACGATGACGTGTTGAACCTCGGTGCAGGAGGTTTAGTCGAGTCCTTGCCCCGCTTAATCTCAAACTCCGCCATGATGGGAATATGATCCGACGGGTAGTGCTGATCAGGAATGCCGACGTGAGATTTGGTGTACTCGGGGTCAAGCTTATCCAAAAGTCCCGTCACTTGTAAGCCTGAAGTCGTGTGCCAGATATAGTCAATGACCTCCACAAAGTTGGGCGTGAAGTTGGTGAAAGGTAGTTCTCCAATGTTAGCATAAGAGGACTGGAAGGAAAATGCGTGCGAAATTCCCTCTTCTGTGTACTTGCCATAAGATCGGCCGTCCATATCCTCATGATTGGCAATCTTGCCCGTCGAAAACAGGTGGTAGACACCACTGTCCAGGGTAGAGTTGAAGTCACCACACACGACAACTGGAAGATGCTTGAGATCGGTAAGATGAGAATAGGTCGAGTTCTTGACGTACTTTTGAGCAACAGTCTCGAGGAACTCTAGCAGAAGTGCGCTCTGGACGACCTTGACATCCTTGTAGGCGGGGTCCCAGTGGATATGAGTGTTGGCCAAAAGCACTAGTTGTTTGGTCTCTAGATGCTCAAGCACAGTAACGACCGCCACATTGTCCTTGTTCATAACACGGTTGAATACATCATTAGTTTTCTTCAAGTCGGTCTTTTGCATCGCATAAGTCGAGTATTCAAGGGTCTTGCTCTCAATGAACTTGAACTTGTTGCCCTTGTAAAAAGTAGCGCAACCATCAACACGCTTAGCCTCTGTATCATTCATGGTCTTTGCGCGCGTTTTCTGACCAAAGATGGACTTGTAACCATTAGTATTAAGCTTTGGAACCCAAATGTTATCGAAACTTTTTCTGTCAACTTCCTGGAGACAAATTATATCTGTGGAAAAAGTAAGAAGCTCCTTGAGAACGATTTTACTTCTATATTCCCATTCCAGCGCCCAAGACGGGGTGTAACCATACATTGAAGGCGTGGCATAAAAGTCACACAGCGTGTTGTAGGACAGAATCGTAAACCGATTCTTCGGTCTATCGAGCTGGCTAAATTCCGAGGGGACCTTCTCATCCTCGGAAAGTGCAATTGGCAGCTTGCTCACGATCTGACCGCCGGCATCAAAGCTAAGCCAGTCTCTTGTAGGTGGTTTGGTGTTTCTGGGGATGTTTTCTCTAAACTCAGTAACGAGGCCTTTGGTGCCCTCCTTAGCGAGAGTGTTGACAATTGATTCCGGAAGAGGGTTTCCCTCGACACCCAAAAAGTCTAATTGAAAGAGCTGGCCAAAAGTAGACGGTAATGTTCGTAGTTTATTATCAAATAAAAACAAGAATTTCAAGTTATAGAGCAGTCCCAAACGATCGGGGAGCTCGGTGATATGATTGTGAGACACGTCTAAGACCTTCAAGTGTACCAGGTTGGTGATTGCAGCCGGCAGAAAGGTCAAATTATTGTGGCAAAGATAAAGCTTTTGAAGAAACGAATAGTTGGCAACCTTTGGAGAAACAACCACAAGGCCCTGGCCAGAAAGATCCAAAGCAGTCCAAAACTGCTTGGAGCCCTCATTTAGCATACGCTGACGCTCATCTTCCTGATATTCGCGCTTGGAGTTGGAGGTGCTGACGGCGAGCTGGGCGTGGGCCTTGACAGGGGTCTTAGGCGAGGACGCAGAGTGGGTGACAGCAGCAATTTGCTGAGTCTGGTGGTTCTGCTGAACAAACTGGCGCGCAAGTTCCGCCACTGTGAGAACGTGATTTTGCGGTTGCTGTGGGTTTGATCTAGACATGATGGCGGCAGTGCGTGCATAAGTATGAGGAGACGAGGACTGGCGCGAAAGCTGGGCTAATTGAAGTTGTTGCTGCCAGTGTTGGGTATTCATGAGAGAGGGGTCAATTGGGGTGGGTTCATTTTGCTGCTGGTTTGATTGTGATTGTTGGTGCTGCGTCTGAGATTGTTGTTGCTGCTGCTGTTGGTATTGGAGAGAGTAGTTTGGGCCTACGGACGACTGCTGGAGCGATAGCTGCTGAAGCGAGCCATCTTGATTAAGTAGCTGATGCTGCTGCGGCTGCTGCTGCTGCTGTTGTTGTTGTTGTTGTTGCTGCTGTTGCTGTTGTTGTTGAAGACGGTGAAACTGTTTCTGCTGTTGTTGTGAGTATGATTGAGTCAAATTCATTTATTCGTATAGTATGAGAAGGGTTCAATGTATAAGAGGGAATTAGATAGATGGCGTTATGCACAGCATGGGCATAAAATTGAATGCTGTAGGTGTGTGCTGATAATCAGAACGGGGTGGCGTTAAGCTGGCGATAAGCGGTGAATGGAAGCGCAGTTTTAATGACAAGAATTGGTGATGTTGGAGGTGGTGGTGGTGAAAGGGAAACAGCAAAGAAGGTTTTTTTTTTTTTTTTTTTTGTGAGTGTGCAGTAGAAAACTTGGGTGACGACGCGTTGTAGATTATCAATGACAAACACGTATGAAGATAATGGAAACTACGTGCTAAATATACAAATGTTCAAATCCTTCGTCGTGTCTGAAAAGAAATATTCAAATTCTAGGGTAATAATTCAATTATACAGGGCTGATGAAGAATTGGATATGTCGGTTTTCACTGTCAAACGGGAAAACTTCGCGTGTGTGTTTTATATTGCCTGCAAGGACCAAGTTGGACAAACAATGCGGCAGAAACAGCAGACTCAAATGGTGGTGGTGATGCGACAAAAGAGTCCACGTTTGCATGGAGTTAATACTTGAGACATGAAGTTTACAGCTTATGTGGTTAGGTTATTAAATCTAAACTTTTGCACTATAAAGTCACGTGAAATTATGTCTACTTGTGTGGAGAGTGTTGTCCGTAATTTTTCTTTAAAGTCTTAATGTCTAAGTTTCAAATTAAAGATCATGTGACCCTCAGTGAGTACAACCAACCAGCCGTCCTCACGGTCCTTCGAAACTGCCATGAAATAATAAAGAATTACACTTTTCGGGTCTTGCAGGCAACTGTAAATACAGCCCAATCTTTCTAGAAATACATTGTAAATCTTTGGATTTGACCTCCCCGTCAAACAGTTTCCTTCTGGTAGATGGCTGGCGGGCTCATTTTTGCTCGCTTTCCCGGGGTTTTCCAAGTTTTCCACAAAGTTCTTTCATATGAGTAACTACTTAGGCAGTCTCTCTTTTGTTTTGGCAAACTTTAAAGAGAAAGAATCACGGTTAGAAACTTGTTCAAAACAATCACTTTGCGCGCGGCAGTTTAGTTTTCTACAATCAGTCTCGGTTTTATCGTCTTGTGTGTAGTGGTGGAACTTACAAATCTACAAGAGCTTATTAGTTCAAGATTTTAATTATTCAGTTATCATGTTATCATTACAATATTTTATACATCTAAATATAGCATCTAGTTGGCCTTCTCAAAGTAAGCCTTAGACTTGACGGGGTCGGCAATCATACCCTCGTCACCCTTCTGCCAGTTGGCGGGGCAGACCTCACCGTACTTCTCAGTGAACTGGAAAGCATCAACAAGTCTCAGGGTTTCGTCAACGGAGCGGCCGACGGGGGTGTCGTTGATGGTGATCTGGCGAACAATTCCCTCGGGGTCAATGAGGAAGATACCTCTGAGGGCAATGCCCTCCTCCTCAACGAGAACACCGTAGTCTCTGGAGAGAGTGTGGTTGGTGTCGGCAACAAGGGGAATGTTGATCTGGCCAAGACCACCCTCCTTTCTGGGAACGTTGGTCCAGGCAAGGAGAGAGAACTCAGAGTCAGTGGAGGCAAAGAGAACCTCAGCACCACGCTCCTGGAACTTGGAGGCAGCCTCAGAGTAGGCAATGATCTCGGTGGGGCAGACAAAGGTGAAAGCGAGGGGGATGAAAGCAAGAACAACCCACTTGCCCTTGTATTGCTCGAGGGAAACTTCTTCAAAGAGACCGTTAACAACGGCTTGCTTCTTGAAAGCGGGAGCAGGGTGTCTGACAGTGGCGACCATTTTTATAGATATATTATTACAATTGAGTTTGGAAAACGTGAGTTAGAGAGAAGAAGAAGAAAGAGAGAAAGGAATAAGATAATATCAAGGAAAGAGGAAGATATTTATATTTTTTTTTTCCAAGACTTTTTTTTGTTTTTTTTCCTCTCGCTAGTTGGTGCTTCATAAACGAAGACAGGTCGTAACCTGGTTACATTAATAATGGGCCATAATTTTGTTCAGTTCTAGACCTTTAGGTGAAAGGCGGCCTTTTCGGTGCGAGCAAATGATTTTCTGAAGAATTTTTTTTCGCGAGTAGTGCACTTTTCCAAAGCCTTCGGCTACTTTCTTTCGGAGCACTTTTTTTTTTTGGTTTCCTTTTCAATCATAAATCCGGCCCAAAACGTAGTATTTTGGATTGTTGATCAGGTAATGGGCTTTTCCGCTTATGTCATCCGCTTAGAGATAACCTTTTTTTTGCCAAACACGAAAAGTAAAATAAATAAATAAATAAATAAATAAATAAATAAATAAATAAATAAATAAATAAATA